>MJUU01044188.1:26437-45603 GCA_002080025.1 Modiolus philippinarum | reverse complement strand
TACCTATCAGGAATGTGTGAGTCTGAAATCAAAGACCAACCGAGTTAGAGTTTCAGGATTTGATATTATCGAGAACATCTTTCCACTGAGGAATGTATATACACATTTCTTTACAGAGATACCAGAATTAATGTATAACCATGTTCTAATTATTTTCACCAGTTTGTCTTATCTTCACAAAAAGGCTCCTTTAGTTTGATCTATATCTCTTGATAACACTTCAGTTCTATACCACAATACAGCTGAAATATCATTCAAGCTTGCACTAAACTAGAATTAATCAATCCATCAATATACATGTATTTCCCATATATTAATAATGGACTGTTGATTATTTTGATTTCATTATTAAATGTTTTATTTCCAACAGAAAACATCAACTCATTAATAGTATCGTGTGGTTATCAGACAACACATCTAATTCCTGTTTTGAATGGAAGATTAGATCCTACACAATGTAGACGGATCAATTTAGGTGGCTATCATTTAGAATCATTCATGCAGAGACTTCTCCAGCTGAAATATCCCGGTCATTTTGCTGCTGTGTCACTGAACAGAGCTGAGGTAAAGTAATCTGGATAGTTTATGACCTGAGTAATGAATAATTTTCATGTTAAAAAAATAGACCTTTTTACTAGAACTACAAAAAAAGAAAAAAAGGAAGATCACATGCAAAAATGTAAGACCTACAAGCAATATACAATCTACATGCAGTCTCTTAAAATTTCATATTTATTTTTATAAGACTTAGAAACGGGCAGTGCTCGCTTTAAGCTTATGTGCACTCGTCTTTACTTTGTAAATAATATAACCAATTAGATCTGCTTATTTTTATGATCAATGGAAATATGTATATCATATCTCTTGCAGGAATCAGTTAAAGACCACTGTTACCTAGCAACATATTTTGTATATACAATGTACATGTTTTTCATCTATTTTTCAGGAACTAGTTAAAGATCACTGTCACTTAGCAACAGATTATAATACAGAATTACAGGAATGGATCTCAAATGATTATTATGATGATCATGTACACAAAATACAGCTTCCCTACTCAAATGTAAGTAACATTATGTACATGTACTTATGATGCAAACTCTAACTGCAGCAAACCTCATTAAACACAAATCCTGTTGGCATCTCCGAGAACAGATGCACAAGTGATGGATTATTACATTTTTTACAAGTACCAACTGTCTGTTCAGCTGTTCCTAAATACATGTACATTCAGCAGAAAACAACTCACATGTAAATATAACGCTACCATATTTCCAAATCCGATAAGCCTAAATAAATAACAAATATCCTTTCCCTCTGACTAACAGTCGGAAACCCGTTTGTCAACACTACAGTATATTGCCCTAGTAAAATGACATGAACTGTTTTGAAAAAGAAAAACGTTCATGCCCAATTTTTTTATTTTAATAAAATGAATTATTTTGTATTACATAATTAAATCTCCAATTTTATTGAAAATCCAGACGAAAATAAATGAATAATTCTAAATTATATAATGGGACTATATTACAGGTGGAGTTATATTGCAATTCGCCCTTCAAATGTTGATTTCAATAATAATTCATGTAATAAACACTGTAATTGTTTACAACTACATTAAAATGGAGATAACTGTATTGTATTTTGAAGATTTGGAGGCATCAATTGGGGATTTGATGGTCGCAAATATCCGTTTACTGACTCCGCTGACACGTCGCCAGTAAACTCAATTTGCCACCATCAAATCCCCAATTGATGCCTCCAAATCTTCAAATTCAATACAGTTATCTCCTAAATGTCCATTAAGCTAGATCCTCTTTCAAAGTTTATGTATTATCCACCATGTTGATTCCACTAATAATATGAGTACCTCATAATCCATGTACAGTAACTGTTAGTACTATAAACTTTCATCAATGTCTCAATGTTCGTTTCCCGTTCTGTTCTATTGTTAAGTTTTTCACAGTTTTTCTTTAAGTTGCAGGTTACACTCATCTTACCAGTTTTCATTTTGTTTGGTTTGTTTTTGGGTTTACAGAAACACTTGCGTCTCATAAACATTCTCCTTGCGTTAGCACTATTCTTTACTGACCTGGTTTCCTTTGCTGTTGTGAATGAAAATGTACTGAATCGTGTCTTTGCTGGAAGTTGAACTGCATCTGTAGTTGTGTCACTGCATTCATCTTTCATATATACTTCTTCATTAAACTGTAGGTCCTTATCTAGTGTGGTGTAATCTTCATCAAATTTTGAATCTGTTAAGTTGAAAAATCCACTGAAATGTCTGATGTTTATGTATAGATCAAGGGAATACTCGGAAGCAGCAATGATCTCTTCCTCAATGAGTTGTGGGTTGTTTTCCATGATATCAAAAAAAATTTCATCTAGACATTCTACATTTTCACAATCCTTGTTAAGGTCTGCATGGATGCGAATACTTCCTTGCTGTCATAAGTTGTTGAAATCTTGAAGTTGACAATTTGTTTATAATTTCGTGACCATGTTTTAGTTCTTAATCCTAATCATAACTAATTTCTCCATTTTTAACATCATGGTCATGGCAACAAATGTAAAGACGAGAGAGATACATAAGAATAAAGACGAGAGAGATACATAAGAAAACTGAACTCTGGTACATTAACTTGAAATCTAAAGTGTGGTCACGACGACGCACCATGAGTACATTGCAATGCATTGTGACGTAACAGAACATCGTATCCCGCGTAATTCCTGACAGTCCTGATTCCATGTCAAATGTTTCAGAATGAAAAGTAATATCATGGATGTATCTCAGTTGATCTAGCTTTGTAACAAAAAACAATATGAAGGTATTTTGGAATGTAAATTATTATGATTTTTAAATTCTTACTCAGATAAACCTCCCAAGCTCAATGTCAAAAATGTATGGAAAGAAGATGTTTGGCGGATAATTTTTCTTCTTTTCTTCTTTAAGTCACAATGGCTGCAGCATATGTATAGATTGAGTGAATATGTGGCACAAAAATATTTAAAGGTTTTCATTGTGCAATTACATGTATAAAATTTGATAGTGTCATTCATTGCTAGTTTTCAGAGATAACTTGAATTTTTTAGGCTCCAGGAAACCAGTTATCTGCAGAACAACAGAAAGAAAGACGTGAACAACAAATAAAACGATTGAAGGATGCATCAGCCAAAAGACGACTGGAAAAAGTATGTATAGTGAAACCTGTCTAAACTTAACTCCTGTGGGACTGAGTGATTTGTTCATTTTTGAGAGATGTTTTGTTTTATCAGGTTTTACATTTAGCAGGAAATGATTGGTATTGTGCCATTTTCTATTTTTCTCATGTAATTATTCAACAAAATAAAAGGAATGAAAGAATTGCAAGACCTTATAATATAATACTTTTTACATTCACAATTCCGAACAGCATTATTGCGATTGTCTGAAGCAAAACATATATAGTGTTCACATCCTGTATATGTATATACATGAAGATATTTGTATGTTTTCTTGGTGAGGGCTTTTTTATTTAATTGTACCAGAAAGGTGGGAATTCTTCTTATTTTAGACCTATCCACCAATAATAAAATGAAAATTTTACCTGACCTTCATCACAATGTTTTTCCCTAACTCAGTAGAAAAATATGAAGATGAAGTTCTAAGTCACAGGTAGATTTGACTTGCTTAATTAGTTTTCAATTTGTTTTTATACAACTGCAAAAAATTTAAGGTCGTATAATGGTATGGTGCTTTCGTCCTTGTCGGCGTTGTCGTCCGTAGACACTTTTGTTTTTGGTTAATAACTTTAGTCCTAGTTGATCAATCCTTATGAAATTTTAACACAATGTTCCTGGGCACAAAAGAAAGACTTTGAATTGTTTTGGTAATTATGGCCATGCCCGTTTCTAAAAAAGGGGCCAAAAAGGGCCAAATTTGGTGTTTTCATATTACATGTAGTTGGCTGTAGAATATTTATTTTATGTCAGATTTTGATGGGGTTTCTTTCAGTGTGCTCCTGAGGAAATTTCCAATCTGCTGTATATAAATAGATTTCACGCTGCATGTACTGTTCTTGAGATAAATGGGGCCCAAAAGGGGTGAATCTCAAAAATTTTTATTTTTTTATTTTTAGTCCGATTTTGATGCAGTTTTTTGCAATGGATTCCTTATGAAAAATTAACATTGTGCTCAACCATCAGATTTTTTATATTTCCTTTCTTTTCTGAGCTATGAGGGGCCAAATGGGGCAAAAATTGCATATGTGAAGATAACCTAAAAGTTTTAGTTTTCATCGGATTTTGATGGTATATTTTTCTTTGGATTATTCTTGTTATAAGCTTTCGATCGGTAGTATGTCAACAAATTTATCATAGCTCTTTGGGTTTCTGAGCTACAAGTGGTCAAAGGGGACAAAATTGCATTTCTTTTTCAAATTATGTAAAATTTTCTTTTTTATCTGATTTTAGTGGGGTTTGTTTCTTTGAATTCCTCTTGACACAAGCTTTTAGTAGTATGCAATCAGAACTGGAATATTTCTTACCGTTTCCAAGCTGTAAGGGGCCAAAGGGGGTCAAATATGCAAATTACTTAAAAATTTTATTTTTCATCGAATTTCACTGGAATTTTTTCATTGGATTCCTCCTGAAGTAGGCTTTCAGGTGTGAGCCAACAGATTTTTGCATAGCTCATAGGGTTCCAGAGCTATTAGGGATCAAAAAGTTGATATTTTTATTTTCCGTAGTTTGTGTCCACCTAATTTCTGTGTTAAGTTCTTTATTGTGTCCATCTAATTACTGTGTCCACATTCACTTAAATTTACATTTCTTCAATTTTCAGTGGTCGACATGCTGGGGTCGTATCATGCTGCGCTCGGCGTAGCCCTTTATTCAATTTTAAAGTACTGTGTTTGATTACAGTTAGTATCAGATGAAACCAGACTACAGGAGTTAATGAGTGTACAGGAATTACTGGAGGATGAAGATGATGAGGCTTTTGATGTAAGTTTGTTATATGTACAGTAATAATGTTAAGGTTATTTGTGATTTTCTCTCAATATTTATCATATACTTGTAATTTTGGTTGTTATAGATGCAAGGATGTGAGCCTCCTTAAGAAAACATTGTAAATATTTGAGTATTTTATTAATTCAGTTTTCTGAAGAACAATTGGGCAATTAGCATGCTGCTAAAAAGAATTGGGGATGAAAACTCTCCCTGAATTATGTCCATATATAAGTCTTAGAAAATGAGAAATCACAATTTGGCTTACATGGCTATTTCTTTTATTTTCATGAAACATAACAAATACTTATAACATTTTTCCAACACAGTAACCTGTGAAAATTAAGACAGATATTTCATGAAAAACCTGTATTCATTTCACATACTGTAGAACTTGGATGGCTTGAAAGTCAATAGCTCGCACACCATGGATATCTCGAACCCATTTTCTGGTCCCTTTGTTCAAGTTTATACACAGTTCGACTTCGATAGCTCAAACATCCCTCTAACTCGAACTGTTTTCATCGGTACCTTGGGTGTTCAACTGTACATTGTATTTTAACATTGTCCCGTATATTGTCTTATTAAAAAACCTCAGTACACATGTAATTTGAACTCTCACTATTCACTAAAACATGTCACTAAAAAAATGTCACTCAAAACAAAACTGACATCAGAAATGGCAGCTTATATGAACTTGCAAGAGAGTCAAATATAATTTTTTTATCTTTTACATCATTTGCAAATGGAAAAAAATATGTCTTCTGAAACAAAAGATATTTATTGTATAAAAAAGACTTGGCCTCATAGGCCATTTACTCCATATTTTGTCAAATTACAATAATTATACATTGTATGTACACATTACATTGCAAACTTAACTAAAACTTTTACTAATTTCATAGGAGAAAAAGAATCATTCTGATTCTGGGAGGTTTTGATTTTCAATACTACAATGTACAATGAGTGCAGAAATATTTTTATACCTCTCCTTGCCAAAGAAGATGCTATATATAAATAACCTCTGAATTTATTAGTCTGCAGAAAATATTGATACAAATTTTAATGTCATTGACCAATAAAATTGGATCTTTCAATAACAATTTAATTAGGGTTTTTAGATTTGGTCATGCAACCTTGAGGCTTCATGGTTCAAAGACTTTTCTAGCAGAAACATAATATCTGAGGATTATGGAGTTAAAAATTTTGTTTTGAAACTTCACATATTTTCACAAATTACATGTATGCAGCTTGCAGTTAACACTACTTGTGCCCCTAGAAGTTTCAAAATTTAAACATAACTTTCAGACCCATGCTATGTGTTATAATTACAGAGAGCTCTACAGAACACTTCATTTGACACACCAGAAGAACTACAGACAGAGATAAACAGACTGACAGTAGAAATACAGAGAATCAGAGCTAAAGTATTGGGAATAGATCCACCACCTGAAGAAGAGGTAAGGCTTTTTTAATACACAGGCGTCAGCGTCCGGGTCTGCGTACGGTTAGGAAGAATGGTTGAGGTCCATTCCTCCTTACTAACATGCTCCACATCAACCATATTGGTATGCCTGATGCATTTTGGGATGGCACCAACAATGCATGCTTCAGATGCTGTCTCTGACCTACATTTTACACATGAGTGACTTGGTTAGGTAGAATGGTTAAAATCCATTCCCGCTTACTTACATGCCCCACATCAACCATATTGGTATGTATGATGCATTTTGGGATGACAACAACAATGCATGCTTCTGATGCTGTCTCTGACCTACATTTTAAGCATGAGCGACTTGGTTAGGTAGAATGCTTTAAAGTCCATTCCTGGTTATTGACATGTCCCACATCAACAATATTGGTATTTATGATGCATTTTGGGATGACAACAATAATGCATGCTTGGGATGCTGTCTGTGACCTATTTTTTACACATGATCGATTTGGTTAGGTAGAATGGTTAAAGTCTATTTCTGCTTCATGACATGGCTCACATCAACCATATTGGTATGCATGATGCATTTTGGGATGACAACAATGCATGCTTCGGATGCTGTCTGTGACCTACATTTTACGCATGAGCGACTTGGTTAGGTGGAATGGTTAAAGTCCATTACTATGTACTGACATGTTCCAAATCAACAATATTTGTATGTATGATGCATTTAGGGATGACAACAACAATGCATACTTTGGATGCTGTCTATGACCTACATTTTATGCATGAGCTACTTAAATGTAGTTAGGTAGAATGGTTAAAGTACATTCATGCTCACTGACATGTCCCACATCTACCATAGTGGTATGTTTGATGCATTTTGGGATGACAACAACAATGCATGCTTCGGATGCTGTCTGTGACCTACATTTTATGCATGAGTGACTTGGTTAGGTATTATGGTTAAAGTCCATTCCCAATCACTGACATGTCCCTTAGCAACCATATTGTTATGTATGATGCATTTTGGGATGGCAACAACATTGCATGCTTCAGATGGTGTTTGTGACCTACATTTTGTGCATGACTGAATCTTAAAAAAATGATTTTAGTCCATTTCTGTTTACTGACATATGCAACATGTGATGATGCTGCACAACGAGGTGAGCTTAGCAGACTGTTGCTGCTTTCCATGTTTCTCTCTCTGGTTAGGTATTTAAAACAGAGTCATTATTAAACAAATCAATAAACTAGATGTCAGAAAAACTACAGAAACTGGGTTGCTGATATATTCTGTAGAGCTTAAATGTTTTCACATTATGACGTCAAAAAACCTTCTAGGAATGATAGAAAAAAGTAACAGCCAAAGGTTGCTGCCACATTTAAAATCAACATTATTTCAAGTACTTCTGATAAAATACTCATCCTGTTACAAAACCTTTAGTGGTAAAAAAACTAAAAAACGTGTTTTATGTAGCTGAAAATTATTGAAAAGGGGGATGAAGTGTATGTTGAATATCCGTCGCAACTTTGGAAGAATTTGAAACCACAGTTTAAAGATTGCAAATTTGTTATACAAAATAAATACAGATTAATACATGGGCATTTCCATATTGGCCTGATTATCATCCCGAGACACCCATTTTACCCTGAGACGAAATCGAGGGACAATGTGGGTCGAGGGATGATAATCAGGTCAATATGGAAATGCACAAGTATTAAACTTTTTATTACATACTTCCGACGTTTAGAAATGCCAGGCCGATATGGACCAGAAGTCGTTTATTTGCTGGGCCAATATGGACCGGAAGTCATTTATTTTGTCTGAGATGCACGAGGAGCATAAAATAACCTATTATTTTCCCGGGGTGTGAAAATATGGACAGTTTACTTCCAGTCATATTGATCATGCAAAAACGCTTTTATTTCTACTAAGTATGTAATAAAGGGTGATAAACAAATTATCAGGCTTTTGACAGCTGAAGTATTGTAAAATACCACCCAACTTGCCAGAATATTAAGCTCAGTATTCTGGTTTACAGGATGATGTTTTACAATACGTAGCTGCAAAAGCCGGATAACATATGCGTTTATAATGTTACTTCAGGGTACAAAATATGGTAGGTACCTGGAAGTGTCAAAATTGAACGAAACTTACAGACCCAATTGATTATGTGAATTCAGGAGGAATATTTTTTATTTTGCCTGCCCTCAGGCAGTAGCGACATATGGGGGTCACTATCAGTTGACTTGCGTCAGCGACGTCTTCATCCACGTTGGCATCACAATCAATATCTGTCACCTTTTTCTCTGGGACTAGGAATCCCAGTCTTCTGCAATTTTTGCATGGAGTATCAGTATGGGGATCTATACCATGTAATAGAGTTTTGGATCTCTTGCATGCCCACTTCCTGTTTGACGGAACTAAGAATATATTTCATGTCTTGAAAATTTCTGTCACATTTTTCTCAGGAACAACATATCCCAGCCTTCTGAAATTTAGCATGGAGCATCAGTATAAGGACCTATACAGCGTAAAAAAGTTTCGGATTTCTCGCATGTCCACTTCCTGTTGCTGATCAGGGTCATAAAAAATTCTGTCACATTTTTCTCAGGAACAACATTTCCCAGCTTGTGTTTTTTCACAGGATTATCACGTACTCCTGCCTTCTGCAATTTGGTATGGAGCATCAGTATAGGGACCTTAACTGTGTAAGAGGGTTTGGGATCTCTGGCATTCCCATTTCCTGTTTGATGGAGCTTAGAATATTTTTTGTGCTATTATGCAGGCGACACATGTCTTCCCTGGAAGACTTACTACTAAGTTTACTTCGAAATTATAGAAGCAAGTCAGATACTACTTTTACGGGTCTATAAATCAATAATCAAATGAATGATTACTGTTTTGAATTGTGTCTTCTTTTTATTCGCATATGCTCAGTCTATTGTTTAAGGCCACACAAAGTTAATTTCTTGGTTCTTATACCCTCCCTCATTTCAGTGTGCCCCATTTCAAAGCAATAAATATAAAAGCAGCATTATATTTATTTATTTAGAAAAAAAAAATTGTCCCCCTTAGAACTTTTTTTAGGGATAATAAAATTATAAAATAGAATACCTTCCTCCCTCTCATTTTCCCTGAATAAAGGCAAGAAAACCAAGTAATTAAGATTGTATGGTCTAATCATTCCTTTGTTGCTCTCATCTCTTATTAATTTATTGAGAAAATTATCAGTATACTGTATCCTTAACTCTATTGTTTATATACAGCCTAAGAAAACAGTATATGACTTGTTAGATATACCTGACGATCAACTCACGGCAGATCAACTTCTTACCAAGAAAAAACAGAGGATGTTAAAAAATGCCCGAGAAGGCAGGGCAAGGACTCAGGCTTTACAGAGAGAAAAGAGGCAAAAGGTACATGTACAAATATGATGTCAACTTACATGTGCATAATAAATTACTTTCGATAAATGTGCTAATGCCTTAAGGTAGTTGCAACCATTGATTTCTGACGTTTGGTCAGATATGCGGACTCCTCTGTCTTTTTCCATAATATAACATGTAAATATTTTGCTCATGAACATCCTCTTTTCATGCTATATTCTAAAAGCATGTACCTTCAAGGAATTTTGGACAAAGTTTCAAAAATTTGACATTACTGCTTCACTTGATTTTCAAAACTTATGAATTTCTATACAAAGCCTATAAAATATGTAGGAAATGGGCATTTCCCTCCAAAGTTTTAATTACTTGTATCTCAAAATCAAGCTCACAAACCTATTATTTTTTCTTGTTTATTGTCAACCTTTCATTAAGTCTTACAAATTCAGAACACTTTAATGAAATTCTCATTACTTTCATTACCTTAAAGATTTAATGGTCATTATTATTTTGACATCTTTTTCACATGATCAAGTTGTGGACCATATATATGTTTTTTATGTACAGTTAAACTTTGATTGTTCAAACACCCAAGGGACCGATGTACATGTAAATAGTTTGAACTAGAGGGGTGTATGAGATATCGAGGGCAAAATTTGTTTAAACTTCAACAAAGGAACAACAAAAAGGCACACATACTGGCCTCTCACTGATTCTGCTGATGTCTACTGAAATTTATGATGATTCTTGACCAAACCCTCCCGGAAGTTTTGAATTTGATTTTTCTTCCGTAGTGCGTTCAGTGTTCTACCAGCAGACAAGGCTCCTTCAGCTAGCCGGCAGTTAAGCGTTGAACACCCCTTGACCCATCTTTCAAAATTACGTATTGTCTTTTTCTCTCCTTTCAAGATTGTGGTCATGGAGTTAGTAGTCTACCTGTATTGGGTTTTATTCGTATGTTTTTATACTATAGGGAAATGGAGGTTTGGGTACCCATAAACCGGCTTAACCCTACTGCTAGCTTTTGCTAGTGCCAATACCAAGTCCGGTTGTCCCAAGTTCCTATCGTTGTCTACGTTTGTCTTTTGTCTTATACGTGTTTTTCTTGTGTAGTTCCCTTGCAAATTGTTGCATGTAATTATAATTTTGAGCCATTGTAGGTGTTTCCTGTTATCCAGACATTAATGTTGTTCAAACTATTGCAGTTTGAGCCATCAAAAGTTAAGATGTTCATCATTTATTGATCTGCAATGCATCACAATTGTAAGTTATATCTCAGCTGAACTTGCAGGATATCTTCTTCACATAATCAACCTTTGCACCTTAAACTTTTAACTTTTTAGCCTGAAAGGCCATGTGAGCTTTTGCCATCACTATGCATCCGTCGTCTGTCTGTCTGTCTGTCTGTCAACAATTTCAAAAATATCTCCTCTGAAACCGCTTGGCCAAATGGAACCAAACTTGACTTGAATCATCACCAGCGTATGGCTTCTCAAAATTGTGTTCGATTAGTCGGCTGGTCAAACAAGATGGCCGCCATTGCTAAAAATTGAACATAAGGGTAAATTGCAGCTTTTGGCTAATAACTCGAAAACTGTTACAAATATCAGAAATCTGACATGGGGGTGAAAATGATCAGCATCATGAGATCTACCCACTGTGCAATTTAGAAGAAAATCTGAAAACCCATCCCGGAGTTATAGCCCTTTTTCTGTAAAATTTTCAAAATTTTTGCATTTTTTATTTCAAAAAGTGTAACAGATAGAGGTCAAGTGTACATTGCAAAAATGTTCAGCATATCAAGATCTACCCACCCTGCAATTTTGAAGAAAATCCATAAACCCTTGTAGGAGTTATTGCCCTTTTTTTACTGAATTTTTAAAATTTTTCTTATTTATCGTCTTTTATTTCCAAAACTATAGAAGATGAAGGTTAAGTGTAACATGATGGAATGTTTGCCATGCTGTGGCGACTTCAAAATTGGTGTTAAAAATAGTTGGTTGACCGCCATTTTCAAAATGGCCGCCGAAAAAGGCGGGAAAATTCAACATTTTCCTATTTCAATGAAATTTGGTTTCCACATAGGTATTGATGTCGCAACTTCAAAACTGATGTAAAAAATTATTCATTGACTGCCGTTTTCAAAATGGCCACCGAAAATGGCGGAAAATTCAACATTATCTGATTTCAATTAAATTTGGAATCCAAGTGGATATTGATGTCACTACTTCAAAACCGGAGTTGAGAATTGTTTGTTGACTGCCATTTTCAAATAGCTGCCAAAAAAGTTGGAAGTGAAAAAAGCCCATCAAAGAAATGTAGAAAACATGATCAGACTTGAAATACAGTTCAAGATATTGGTGGTGTTTGAGCTACGAAAGTTTGAGAGACTGAAGATCAACTGTAAAACTTACAATGTTACCTTGATTGTGGCAACTGAAAACCAGGTGAGCGATACAGGCTCCTGGGAGCCTCTGGTTTTACTATGGCCTTCATTTAACAACTGAACTGCACATATGGGATGCATAACTCATGGTTAGCTGAAAGCTCTTGTCTTGATTTGATATATGTTTTGTTGATCATCTGGCTATCAGTTGGTTTCTCTTTATGGTAAAATTGATCAGTTTATTTTTGAATAAATATCGATTAAGCAAATTAACCCTCAACTTGCGGGGAACAAGTATTTTCGATTTCATTTAATGTGTCGCCAGAACGGGAAACGAGTATACTCGTTTTTGACTGTTCTCTTGCTATGACAACATCCGGTAAACAACACACACTGTTTTTCCCAAAATTGAAATAGAACTGTGTTTCCAAAGCTGGTGAAGGTTTTTTTGAGCAATGTCACAGTAATAAAAATGGTTGATTAGATAAATAAAAATAGATTTCCCCTTCAAGTATTTTTAGTAACAAAATTACACAATCAAAATGGCCGAGGACCTGGATTTCATCAATCAGTATTTCAGAGGTATTTCGACACAGGGGCTGAATTCCTGGGGTTTGATGATGTTGATTTTGATGAAATTAACCCCTGGAATTTAATTTCTGAAGTTGAGCTGCCAAGTTTGGACTACTATGATGACTTTTTGGCAGATATTTGTTCCGAATAGCCAAAATGACCTTCCAGAGTTCACAGGTCAACTGTGGTTAAAATAAACATTGCAAATGATGCTTTGCCCAGTGAACTTGAAGTCTGTTGCTTGATGATGATGACTTTGCTTCAATGGCAGCAAAAACAAACCTTTATCATTGGCAAATAAGTGTAGAAACACGGAAGATATTAGTCAAATTCATGGACTCACTCTTAGAAGATACATCAGGGACTATGCATAACACAAATTTTAGGACTTACAGCACTTTTACCATGGACATTGTTGATAAACCAATGATTTGTGCATATTTGTCGAATAACAGTCTTACAGAAACTCCTTTCTTGATCACAACCGTGGCTAGGTATAGATATTTCAACTTATTTGTTCCAGAATAATATTAAAAAAAATTGACATTTTTTTTATCTCACCTGTTCAGGTAACCTCTTACCTATAATGGGTTAATAAATTATGTTTTTAGATAGTTCAAATAATATGCTCAAAGAAATATATAGGTTTTGCATACCTATCTCTTTCATAACTTGTCTTGCTTCTTGATTGAAATATTGTGCCACTCTTATATAAGGAACCCAATTTTTATTCAGTACATCAGGAAAGATAGCCATTTTTTATCAGGGCTTTTAGGGTTAAGCAATATACATGTATTTGCAAATAGAATGTGTATAAAGTGATACACAGATAAGACCTAGATCATGAGTACATTGTATAAATCTTTTTTGAATGAATTAACCAACAACTTTTTTGGATACCAAAGCAGAAACGAAATGAAATGTTATAAAGAAATATGAAAATGTATTTAGTGAATTAAATTGTGGAGACCTTCCTTTTATGTCCCATAGTTCTATTCCAGTAAAAATTCTACTGACGGGGTAGAACGCCACTTATTTTAATACCCACACTAGGAGAAAAAGAAATTTAAATATATAATTAAGCTATAAGGTCACAATAACAATTTAACCACCACCAACAGAAAAAAAATCACTGGTGTCCCACCCCTGTGGGAAGTTTAAATGGAATAACCCTTACCTAAAAGGCAGCGGTTTTAATTTTTAATCATTAGACAGCATCTCATGTTTTCAAATTTTATTATATTTTAGAATTCCATTTTCAGGAATTGGAGGAAGAGAGGAAGTTAGAGCAGAGAAGACTTAAAGACTTTAATGGATGGCTGCAGGAGGTTAGAGGGAGAAGACAGGTAATGTTGTGAAATCTCCGAGTGGGACTGACATTTGTTAAATTGTAAAATATGCTAGGAGGGTAGAAAGAAATTCATTTGTTTGGCCATTCAAAAAAAAATATTTATTTCTCAAAAGGTAGCCGCATCAAATTTTTTTTTTGAAATTTCAAATATTTTCTTTTTTATTTTATGAGAGTAACTAAAAGGTCAAAGTCTTACAAAAAATTTAAATATATGTTTAGATATCCTTGGAATTAAGCTAAGATGTATTAAAAAATTATTACATAGTGACTATGAAAAAGAAAGGAAATGGGGTAAATGTCAAGGAGATAGTGACATCAACATTGAATTTTGCTGACATCCAAGAAATTTTGAAAAAAAATCCCGCCCGCACCAAATTTAAAATAAAAAGGCTTGAGAAACAAACAAGTTTTTGAATGGCCTCAGCAATGGTGTATGTAACAATTGTTAGTGATCCCAGAAAAATATGAAAAGAAATACAAGCAAGTTCAAAATAAGTGGATTGCAATATTAGCTTTCTACCTTCTTACATGTAGGTTAGTTCTAATTGAATTACCAGTTTTTAGAGCTTGTATTTTATCCTCTGTTTGATTTTTTGTGTCTGTCCAGTGACAACAAATTTCTGTCATTTGTCAAAGAGCTTTAGTGTTAAGATTTTTATCTTTTGGGGCCATTTAGGGCTTGCTATATGATGTGAGGTTCCTCACTATGTTGAAGACCGTACTGTGACCCCTAGATGCTTAGTTTTGGGTCATTTTAACCTGGATATGGGATGTTGTCTCCTTGACATTTAGGCCCATTTCCTTTCTTTTTCATACTTATAAGACATTTTCAAGCCTTTTAGATTGCAAGTTTCCAATTGGTAAAACAGATCCCTATTGTACAATAGAAAGGGTTTAACTGTTCCCATATTAAACTTTAATAGTCAGATTTGTACTTCTGGAAAACAGTATTTAAAAATGGTATCGGGCAAAGGTAGATTGGTGAATATTTCCAATGCAATTTTTTTAAGGCTATACATGTATATAGAACACAGTTAAAACATAAACATGTACTGTTACATGTATATGGTGATTTCCTTTTCAGATATATAATATTTATAAATGTTACATGCATTTGTATTTCAGAAATTGTTAGATGCCAGAGCAGCACGGAAGCAGAAAAGATCTGACATGGCCAAGAGAAGGACAGCTGCATCACAACACAGGATGAAAATCATTACACAGTTAGCAGCAGGTATACAACATCTGTAATTACTTACAGTCGGACTTTGATGGCTGGAACACTCTGACAGGGCACTTATGAAAATACAATAAATACCATAGTTGTATAAAAACATGCTCTACACATGTTTTAAGGAGTAACATCTCATCAGCAGCATAAAAAATCAAACAATATGGAAAGCCCTAATCCAAAATTAGTCAATAAAGAAGTACTTGTTACCAAAAATATCGAAATAGGAGGCCAAATTCAGTACCAAGGACATCCACTAAGTGCCATATGCATACACAGAATGATGCCTTGGTATTTTTAAGGGGTTGGAATTTTGATAAAAACAGTAATTTCCTTTAAAACTCAAGGTAATTTTTTCATGTCAGACAAGTTTGACTATTGGGTTGGTGAATACCTTCGTGGACCTCTGGTCCACCAGCAGCGGCATTGGCCTAATGGTTTAAAAATACAATAAATACCCAAGTTGCATAAAAATGGTAAATTTCGTTATGCTGTTCACATGTTTCAAGGAGATTGATGTTCAAGCTATTTAGGTCGAAATGTGTTTAAACTTGAACAAAGGGATCAGAAAATGGGGCGAGATATCCATGGTGTTTGAACTGTATTTATACTGAACATCACTACTGCAACAGTGGTCCACAGGATTCATGTTAGGGACAAGTCAGAAAAGCCTTAATGTAGTGCCCTGTTGTTCTTAATAGTCCTTACTTGGTCCCCTTGAAGAAAGGTGACCAGTAAGTTCACCATATCTAAAATGGTTGCCATAAGGAAATATAGTTCAACTTCGAAACAAATCATATCATGGTCTATAAACATACTTGAAAATGAAATACTTTATTATTTACATGTATTAAGTTATTTGGACTATCTATGTTAGCCATGGTCCAGATGATTGATACAGGCTCTTGAGAGCCTCTTGTTGAGTGTAGAAGAAGGGACAAATTGCACATTTTGTCAAAAAATGACAAATTTTACAACTTTTGATAACTTTTCTCTTAAGACAGAACCCACAGTGCATGCAAGAACCACAAAAATATTTATTTGAAAGGTTTAACTCATCTGTATTATTAAGTCGTAAGTTATCTTATTGGTTCTTGAATGTACTGTATGTATTTCTGATAAGGTAAACCATTCTAAAATAAGCACAGTTCCTTGTATTTCTATGAAAATGTTCAAATGTAGCTTTAATATGACTTCAGAACTGCATTTATCGTGACGTCATAGGTTATAAATTTTGTATTTTTAGCTCACCTGACCTAAAAAGATTGCTCATTTCATTCTGATCCGACAAAAAAACATGGCCACCAGCACTGAACTTAGATTTAAAAATGGACCTTATGGGAAAAATCAAGTTTTCATCTTGTCCTCTGAACCCACTGAAACAAATTCAAACAAACTTTACTGGAATGATGTATGAAAGGTACTTTACAAAGATTGCTCATTTCATTCTGATCTGACAAACACGACGGTCTACCATGGAACTTAAGGTTAACATTGAACTCTATGGAAAAAAAGTACATTTTTGTCTTCTCTGAAACCACTGGAGCAAATTCAACACCCATTTGATTTGGTAGTACAAAAATTTCAAGTTGGCAATTTTAAAGAGCCATCCCTGGCATAAGACTACATTCTGAAAAAAAATTTCTTGTCAGCATTTGCATGACTTATATCTATTTTATCGCATGAGTAATAGGCTCAGTCCCTGAGCCTCTAGTTTCTTTAATGGAATCTGATTTTTCAAACGGACATATATGTAAAAGTAATCTTGAAGTGCAACTTAGATATTCAATTAGCCCCTTATTTTACCTTGTGCTTTATACATATGAAAAAGAAAGCAAGGAGACAACATCCCATCTCCATGTTAAAATGACACAAACAAAGCATCTAGGGGTCATGGACAGTCTTCAATGTATATCTTTTTTTTTTGAATTAAACATATTTTATTGCTCAAAATATTTACAGCAATGAGATCGAGCACAAGTTCTCACAACATTATATAAAGCCCTCTCCCTACAATATACAACATAATAAGGTTAATGACAGCAAATGAGCATGTAAATAATTATTCTTAATATATTCAAAAAATATAATTTAAGTAACACTCACAACACACGCACATGCATACACACACACTGCAACTACTATTCAAATCGTTAATTATCATCATGTTTTATTAATTCATGAACTGCAAAATGTCAACATTCTGTTCTACAGGATAACTTTATTTCCAAACAAAATATAATTTAAAGAAATTTCTCCATTCTCCATTTCTCCATATATGCCTAGAACTAAGAAAAGATAGCGCCGATTATTATTATACCCCCCCTCCCCCCCCTGCAAACAAAGTTTGGGGGTATATAGGAATCACCATGTCTGTCCCTCCCCTTTCGTGTCCAGAGCATTTCTTTTGTACCGTAGCACCTAGGATTATCAAACTTGGTATGTTGATGCATCATGGGAAGGCAATGTGTCGCCTACCAAATTTAGGTCACTGTGACCTTGACTTTGACCTTTGACCTTTATGATAGTAAAACCATGTGCATTTCGTGTCCAGAGCAGAACTTTTGTACAGTAGCACCTAGGATTATCAAACTTGGTGTGTGGATGCATCATGGGAAGGCGATGTGTCGCATACCAAATTTAGGTCACTTTGACCTTTACTTTGACCTTTGACCTTTATAATAGTAAAATCATGTGCATTTCCTGTCCAGAGCAGAACTTTTGTAACGTAGCTCCTAGGATTATCAAACTTGGTGTGTGTATGCATCATTGGAAGGGAATGTGTCTCGTACAAAGTTGAGGTCACTGTGACCTTGACTTTGACCTTTATGATAGTAAAAGCATGTGCATTTCGTGTCCGGAGCAGAACTTTTGTACTGTAGCACCTAGGATTATCAAACTTGGTGTGTGGATGCATCATGGGAAGGCAATGTGCCACGTACCAAATTGAGGTCACTGTGACCTTGACTTTGACCTTTATGATAGTAAAACCATGTGCATTTCGTGTCTTGAGAAGAACTTTTATACCCTAGAACCTAGGATTATCAAACTTGGTGTGTGGATGCATCATGAAAAGGCGATGTGTTGCATACCAAATTTAGGTCACTGTGACCTTGACTTTGACCTTTGACCTTTATGATAGTAAAACCATTTGCATTTTGTGTCCAGAGCTTGGTTAAATCGTCCTTTTATCCATCTTATCATATATTATTTATATTATTATATTATTTTATATTATTATGCATTACCCTTTATAAATAACATGCAACTTCATTCCTGACAGGATTTATTTCTGTTAGATTTACTTACCAATAAATTTGTATTTGAAGGTCAAAATTTCAAAATGACATGCCTTGGTACTCAAATGCAGATGCAGGGGGTAATTGTCTAGCTTTGCCGACAGCTCTAGTTAAAATTAGGACATTCCATGAAAAAGTGGAATGAGTTTTCACATGGAAATCCACACGCACAGCTAGGATTGTCTCTTAAGTTAAACCGATACAGATCATAATTCAATGCGCTGTAATCATAATGGATCTTAGTATGTAAAATATTCATTCTTCTTGTTCCTTGAAAAAACCAAACAGGAACAGAAGAATTTGTAGAAATTTTGTTTAAACTGGTTTTAAAACTTCTCTTACTTGGACAATTTCTGTCATCAAGACTCAAATTATTCCATGCTTGTAATGTAGATGGAAAAAAGGAAGACTTTGTTAATGATAATCTACCACTAGGAATAACATAATTTTCACTATTACGTAGAGGATAATTAGATATTTTCAAAACTTTTGGTGGTAAAAGGTCACACAAGTAT
>MJUU01044188.1:10625-26185 GCA_002080025.1 Modiolus philippinarum | reverse complement strand
CTTGTCTGTTCGTTTGTCCGCAAATTATTTCCGTCAAAGTTTTCTCAGCTTCTGCTCTAGGGATTGATTTCAAAATTGGTATGCAACCTCTATATGGTTAGTTGTAAGGAACTTCCTATTTTGAGTCTTGTCAGATGTGTACTTCCTGTTTGACGAAATATGGACTTTGTACGAAATGGAGTGAAAACATGAATTTTTTTCGTCGCATTTTTCTCAGCTTCAACAGGAGGCATTGATTTTAAAATTGGTATGCAGCCTCTATATGGTTACTTGTAAAGAACGTCCTATTTTGAGTCCTGTCGGATGTGTACTTCCTTTTTGACGAAATGTGGACTTTGTTATGAAATGGAGTGAAAACATGAATTTTTGTCACATTTTTCTCATCTTCGACAAGAGGGAATGATTTCAAAATTGGTATGCAGCCTCTATATGGTTAGTTGTAAGGAACATCATATTTTGAGTCCTGTCAGATGTGTGCTTCCTGTCTGACCAGATGTGAACTTTGTTAGGAAATGGAGTGAAAACATGAATTTTTCGTCACATTTTTCTCAGCTTGTACAAGAGGGATTGATTTCAAAGTTGGTATTTAGTCTCTATATGGTTACTTGTAAGGAATGTCCTGTTTTGAGTCCTGTCGGATGTGTACTTCCTGTTTGACGAAATGTGGACTTTGTTACGAAATGGAGTGAAAAATGAATTTTTTGTTGCATTTTTCTCAGCTTCTACAAGAGGGATTGATTTCAAAATTGGCATGAGGCCTCTATCTGATTAGTTGTAAGGAACGTCATATTATGAGTCCTGTCAGATGCGTACTTCCTGTTTGACAAAAATTTGACTTAATTACGAAATTTAGTGAAAACAGGAATTTTTTATCCAGGGTTCAATGAGTGGGGGTATACCTGGTTGCTATTCGGCGACAGCTCTTGTTCCATTTGTCTAATGATTTTTCCCACCCAGTTTCCTGATATAAAGATTCCCTACTAGCATATGATGGTAAACCAGTTACAATCCTAGCTGCCCCTTTTGTAATTTTTCTAATTTTTCGGTAAGTTCAACTCCACAGCCATTCCACAGCTCGCAGCCAAATTCCATAACAGGCCATATATATTTCAAGTAAATTTTACTTAGTTGTTCTCTTTTTAACAAAAACTTAAACTTTCGTAGTAAAGACAGTTTACGACATATATCTTTTATGGAATACTCAAATTTTTTGGTTTGATAGCATCACTCGGCGCCCGTCGTCCGGCGTCCGTCGTCCGTCCGTTAACTTTTATTGGATTAGTGTCTATCCAAAGGATAGAATTCTATCCTATGTTACCACCCAGGTGACCAACCTCACGCAATCAAACATTAGTGATCATACCCATGCTAAAAGAATCCTTTTCAGGAAACCTTGTACACATCTTTCTGATCTCATAAAAAACTCTGACCGTTGACTCAATAGTCTATTTTCATTGAACATTAATCTGATTGCCCGAACTTTTCAATACTTAAATGGTGCCCGAATTCATTAATTAATCACAGAATGAATTTCCCATTCATAAAATTTTGTGTGTAGATGTATGAATACGGAAGACCTAGGCATATGAATGGCGTAAACGTACTACCCAGGAAACGTCAATGAAACGATGTGACTGTTTTGAAATAAATCATAAAAGAACAACGCATTGGAAATAAAAAATCAAATTCATTAGCCGTCGAGAACAACAGTCCATTATTTATAATCTACGGAAGACGTAATATTTGTTTACATTTCTAGTTATCAATGAATGGAAAAGTACGGCTGTTCCACGTTGGATGTTACATTATACTTGTTGCGATTGTCATTTTGCAGTGTCTTCTCTGAGGTCCGTGTTCGGTATACATGTAATGGCCGACTCAAAACAAAATACTGAAGAAGTCGTACATCGGTAAATACAAAGTATCACCTGGAAACAGTTGTCGAGGTGCATATTCCGAAACGGACGATATTTTGCAACGATCGGGGTTGGAATTGACTAAATTCGAAATAGGATCAGGCAGGGGTGTTGATCTGTTGATTGCCGTTCGTCCAACAATGTTCAGTCCGGGGTGTTGCGTGTTAATTTGCCGTTGATCAGAGTTTGGTCAAACAAAACTTGAGATAATGTCGTTTGAGTATTTACAATGCATAACAGTCATATTTCAATTGCATTAGAATGTATATCATAGCGCGAATTGAGATGCATTGTTGCACAAAGAACTTTGCACAGAGTCTTCGTGTGTTTTCTTGGACGAATTGTTATCTCCATAAAGAGCAGGGTATTGCATTTGCTGCTCAGGTCTTGTCAGCTTTTGCGTCTTGTCAGCATTCACAAACCTTTCATTCAGGTCTCTTTAGAATTTAATTTCAAACTGTACTTGATCAAGATGGTGTGTCATTGTTTAGTCTATGTTGAGTGTACCAGACAAATCGAAAACTCCAGAGGCCTTGCAGGACATTCGGTCAGGCAGATAAGGAAAAACTGCCAGACTGAAGATAAATTTACAGGACCTACAGTTTCGTCGCATATAGGAAATTTCAAATTTATGCCTGACATTCGGTCCTGCAGGATGATAATTTTTGCTAGACACTGCCTAAGTTTTGCCTGATTTGTCCTTCGGTCAGGCAGTTTTCGATATGTCTGGTGTACAGCAGGGAACCCATAATATGTAATAGGTTTCTGGTATAAAATCAAAATTCGAATATTTGTCTCTAAATTTGGTTTGATTGCCATTGATTGGCTGGTGATATCAAATGAAGATGGCCACCAGTAAATACTTGCTGACTGTCAGAAAGGCATGTTTTTAATGAGCAAAACATGGTTTTTGTACCTTTCTTGGTTTTGATATCAACATTATAACTAGACCCATAGTAAAAAATGAGTAATTATGCACGACTGCGGGTGCACGACATAGACAGGTAATTATTCATATCATACATGGACAGTGTACATAAAATATCAATAGATTAGATACTGATCATTGCCATCATAGACACTAATCCACCAGTCCCTTTGGGACTTTGATTCAAAAATCTTCTCCTCTGAAACTACTGGGCCAATACTTACCAAACTTGGCCTGAATCATCACCAGGGTATGCACTTTCAAGTTTGTGATTTTTATGTCCGTAGACCAAACAATATGGCTGCTGTTACTAAAAATAGAACATAGGGGTAAATTGCTGTTTTTGGCAAATAACTTCAANACCGTTTCAATGAAATTTGGTTTCCAAATAGATATTGATATTGCGACTTCAAAACCTGTGTTGAAAATTGTTCCTTGACCACCTGCTACAAAAGGCGGGAAAATTCAACATTGTCCGATTTTAATGAAATTTGGTTTCCAAATATGTTTTGATGTTGCATCTTCAAAACTGATGTTAAAAATTGTTCGTGGACCGCCATTTTCAAAATGGCCGCCAAAAAAGGCGGGAAAATTCAACATTGTCCGATTTCAATGAAATTTGGTTTCCATATAGATATCGATATTGCGATTTCAAAACCTGTGTTGAAAATTGTTCGTTGACCGCCATTTTAAAATGGCCGACACAAAAGGCGGGAAAATTCAACATTGTCCGATTTTAATGAAATTTGGTATCCAAATAGGTTTTGATGTTGTATCTTTAAAACTGATGTTAGAAATTGTTGGTTGACTGCCATTTTCAAAATGGCAGACAAAAAAGGCGGGAAAATTCAACATTGTCCGATTTCAATAAAATTTGGTTTCCAAATAGGTATTGATGTTGCGACTTCAAAACTGATGTTAAGAATTGTTCGTTGACCGCCATTTTCAAAATGGCCGCTAAAAAAGGCGGGAAAATTCAATATTGTCTNATTTCAATGAAATTTGGTTTCCAAATAGATATTGATATTGCGTCTTCAAAACCTGTGTTGAAAATTGTTCGTTGACCGCCATTTTAAAATGACGGGAAAATTCAATATTGTCTTGATTTCAATGAAATTTGGTTTTTAAATAGGTATTGATGTCGCAACTTTAAAACTAATGTTAAAAATTATTTGTTGACTGCCATTTTGAAAATGGCCACCAAAACAGGCGAGAAATTTCAGCATTGTCCTATTTCAATGATTTTTTTTTGTCCAAATAGATATTGATGTTGCATCTTCAAAACTGATGTTGAAAATTGTTGGAGGCCGCCATTTACAAAATGACGTCTCGATTTCAAAACTGGTGTCAAAAATGGTCCTTAGCAAGAACGTTTTTTGTCAAAAAAGCCCAACATAGAAATGTAGTAAAACATGATCAGACTTTAAATACTGTTCAAGATATTGGTGGTGTTCGAGGTACTTAAGTTTGAGACTGAAGATCAACTGTATAACTTACAATGTTACCATGATTGTGGCATCTGAAAGCCAGGTGAGCGATACAGGCTCCTGAGAGCCTCTAGTTTAATTGAAAATTTATTTTTTGGAATAAAATTTGATACAGACATATTGTTTAGATTTTTGGCATGAATAGTAAATACATAAATGAAAAAAAGTTTTATATTTGATAGGAGAGAGTACTTCAAGTAAGAAGAAGGTGGATACGTTTGGGCAGAATGATGCAGATTGGGATGTTTATAAAGAAATCGTAAGATCATATTATTTTTAAAAATAAGTGCTATTCTTGATAAGCTCAGAGTAATTGCTTAATGCATCATTGTCATGACAAGAAAAACATTAAAAAAAAATGAAAAGAATAATATTAAAAAGAATATGTTCAGAAAAACAGAAAAGAAAGGAAAACTAAATATACATTAGGGCTATTCTATTAAAATGGATGTAGGTAGGTAGGAAGGAACTTTCAAAGTGCCCTCACAACCAACAAACTGTTTTTAGATAATTTTACATAAAACTAATGGGAACATGCTAAGAATGACCTACGACCCATGTCTGATCATTAAATTTCCCTTCCTACCCCCCACATCCATTTTAATGGAATAGCCCTTATTCAAAAGACCAAGAAAAACAGAACAAACAAGGTAGGGAAAAGAAAGCAAGAAAAAAAAAGAGAAATTAAATGTCAGTTTAGGTGAAGGAAAAGAAAATTTCGGACACCAAAAGGTAACATTTCTAGTATAAGATGCAGCTTATCCAGAGGAGTCTGAGATCTTGTCTTGTACTTTCACTGGCGTTTGATTTTATTTCTCTCTGTATACTCCAGAAAAAATACTAATATCCAAACAGAAGTGACATCCCCATTCGTCTTTTTACTCAAGAAGTTATGTTCCTTTATGGAATGCATGCCTGAGTCCTTCATGTTTTAGAAGATTTTTTTTTTGCATTTTTCTGTAAAATGTTACTTTAAATGATACAATAATTGAATTACACAAAATCAAAATACATAAATGATGACAAATGAAAACTTTTGTGGACTAAGACCCTTATAATTTAATATTTGTTAGTAAACTGCACATGACTTTTTTTTGTGTGGCACTAGTGCAGGGAAATCTCACACCACTCTACCTATATATTTTCTCAGTAAGTTACCACCATGGTGTAAAGTGATAATTTGCATGCTTTGTATGCTAGACAGGGTTGCTGTATATTTGCTTTTGAAGCAAGTAGCTATTTTTGCATTCTGCTTGTATTAAAGCAATTAACTAATAAGTATAAAGTTACCTCTTTCAAGTGAATAAATCTTGGAAATGATTGGTGAATACAGTAACTAGTACACTTTGAGATTAAGAACAATAATAGAAGCATTATTATATTGCCTGGTTTTACCATATAGTAAAGACTTTGTCATGTGTGCATTTACTCCATATCCTTTCTTTGTTGATTAAACAAATTTACAGCATCCAACCAATGCAGATAGTGATTCTGAAGCAGAAGAGGAACAGATAGAAGAATTAGAGGCCATGTTACGAGAACATGATCCAGAATATCAAAAGTAAGTCAATAGATTGAGAAATTAGAGGCAATGATTTTCATATAGTTTGATGAATGAAATTGTAGGCTAGAACAACAATTATTAGCTACATACATACATACATGCATATCCTCTCTGGTTCTTGGAGATTCCTGAATCCATTGACATCCCACACCATCTTGATCCATCTGGTCCTTCCATTTTCTTCAGTTCTGAACCAGGTGTTTCATTGCGTTCCCGTAACATTTCTCTTTCAATCTTGTATCCATGATAATGCAGGTTTGTTGTTAGTTTTGGCTTTTTTAGCTCACCTGGCTAGAGCCAGGGTGAGCTTTTGCCATCACTTTTCGTCCGTCCATCATCCGTCCGTCCGTCCGTCATCCATCCGGCGTAAACTTTTCATTCAAAGATCTTCTTCTCTGAAACTACTGGGCCAATTGAAACCAAACTTGGCCACAATAGTTGTTAGATCGTCCCCTGCAAAAAGGTTGTTTTTCAGATCCGCGCTATATCCAAGATGGCTGCCAGCGAGAATCATAGTTTTAACATTGGACCCTATGGGAAAATAATTTCAAAGATCTGCTCCTCAGAAACTACTGGGCCAATTAAAGCCAAACTTGGCCACAATAGTCCTTAGATGGTCCCTTACAAAAAAGTTGTTTTTCAGATCTGCGCGATATCCAAGATGGCCGCCAGCGGGAATCATAGTTTTTAACATTGGACCCTATGGGAAAATACTTTCAAAGATCTTCTCCTCTGAAACTACTGGGCCAATTGAAACCAAACTTGGCCACAATAGTCCTTAGATGGTCCCCTGCAAAAAAGTTGTTTTTCAGATCCGCGCTATATCCAAGAGTTCATAGTTTTAACAGTGGACCCCATGGGAAAACACTTTCAAAGATCTTCTCCTCTGAAACTACTGAGCCAATTGAAACCAAACTTGGCCACAATAGTCCTTAGATGGTCCCTTACAAAAAAATTGTTTTTCAGATCCGCGCCATATCCAAGATGGCCGCCAGCGGGGATCATAGTTTTAACATTGGAGCCTATGGGAAAACACATTCAAAAAAGATCTCTCCTCTGAAACTACTGGGCAAATTGGAACCAAACTTTCAAAAATATTCTTTAGGTGGCCCCTTGCAAAAAAGTCATTTTTCAGGTCTGCTTTTTATTCAAGATGTCTGCCAGCAGGGAACATAGTTTTAACATTGTACCCTTTTGGAAAACACATTCAAAGATCTTCTCTGAAACTTTTCAGCCAATTGGAACCAAACTTGGCCACAACAGTCTTTAGGTTGCCGCCCAGCAAAAGAGTTGTTTTTCAGGTCTTTGCTTTATGCAAGATGGCTGCCGGCAGGGAACAGATTTAACATTTGACCCTTTGGGAAACATTAAAATATCTTCTCCTGCAAATACTTGGCCAATAATGAAAACATACTTGGTCACAACAGACCATAGTTGTTCCGGTTTGAAAAATTTGCCTGGCTTGTCTACATCGAATTCAAGATGGCCCCAGTGGGGAACATAGTTTGACCTTGAGACCCAACGGAAGCCTATCGGAAAGCATTTAAAGATGTTCTCCTCTGAAAATATTTAGTTAATTGGTCCCAAAATTAGACTCAATGGTACCCTTCAAGAAAGGTGACAGCAGAACTGCGACCCCATCCAAAATAGCTGCCAGTCTGGAATATAGTTTAACTTAAGATAATATAACATCAATGTCTATTAACAAATTTGAAAATAATGCCCTTAAAACATTGGGATTATTTTTACTGCATATGTCAGCTGTGGCCCAGGTGAGCGATACAGGCTCTTGAGAGCCTCATGTTTGCAGAATATGATTGATCCATCTCTTGAATCCATTCTTTCTTATCACTTTTCTTATGTCAAAGAGTTTTATTACCCCGCTTTAGTGGTCAGTATATAGGGATCATTTTGTCTGTTCATTCATTCGTCTGTCCAACTGTTTGTTGTTCTGTGGGACATAGGGGTACAGACTTTGTGGGGACAACTCCTCCTAGACCACTTGGTGAAATTCAATGAAACTTTCACAGAATGTTTAGTGCATATTGCCATTGTACACCAGTTATTTTAAAAATGATTTGACTTGATTTTTTTGTTTTGTTGATTTTTATACCCTGCCACACGAAGTGGCGAGGTGTTATGTGATACCCTCAGTCATGTGTTCGTTCGTCCCTCTATCTGTCTGTCTGTCCATCTGTCCGTCCCCTGAAGGTTTCTGATGGATAACTTGTGAACAAAATAACACAAGGTCTTCAAACTTGGTATGCAGGTTGTTTACCACAAAACTCAGGTCAAGTTCGATTTTGGGTTCAGAGGTCTAAGGAGTTCTGAAAGTATGCCCCTTGAAACTTTGAAATTTTGTGAATTTTAGGGTTTCCTACTAATAACTTGTGAATAAATAAAACAAGGTCTTCAAACTTGGTATATAAGTTGTTTACCACAAAACTCAGGTCAAATTTGATTTTGTGTTCAGAGGTCCAAGGGGTTCTGGAGTTATGAACCCTTGAAACTTTGAAATTTTGTGAATTTTAGGGTTTCTGACTGATAACTTGTGAACAAAATAACACTAGGTCTTCAAACTTGGTATGTAAGTTGTTTACTACAAAACTCAGGTCGAGTTCGATTTTGGGTTCAGAGGTCCAAGGGGTTCTTGAGTTATGGACCTTGAAACTTTGAAATTGTGCAAATTTTAGGGTTTCATACTCATAACTTGTGAATGAAATAACATACTGTCTTCAAACTTGGTATGTAAATTGTTTATCATAAAACACAGACCAAGTATAACTCTGGGTTCAGAGGTAGACATAGTTCTGGAATTATGATCCTTTTAACTTTGAAATTTTGTGAAGCAAAAATTACGGGGTATCATTTAATGCACCATTACTATTTTTTACTTCTGGAAACAAATGGGGTAGCAGGGGTATATATTTGTTATCTTTGCTCACAGTTTCTCTAGTTTTAGTACTCTATGAGAGAGTATGACATTATATGCTTGTGAAAGAAATGTATTTTTCCAGTGTTTGTCTTTGGAGCTCTTTCTTACTAGGTTTCTATAAGGCTTTAATTGAAAATATGTTATTTACTGTTCACCTACCTACCCATAAAAGATAGTCCTACAAAATATATTTTTAGCCTTTCTTCAACAAAATTTGAATTTATTTTTTGAATTATTATTTATATCTTTACTGCTACTTTATTGAATGATTATTTAACATTTCAGTATCTTTTATTAAAATAAAATCTTATACCTACCTAATTACCAATTTTTGTAAGGTCTTCAGTAGGGAGCAGTAAAAAGGTATTAATAAACTGGAGTGGATTGAAATGCTTTACATAATACTGGAAATTTAAGTTTGTGGATGTCATTTTCTTTTCTTTAACTTTTTCTTTTATTTCTACCGGTATTCCTAATATTAGCTATTAAAGATGACATTTTTCCGCATTATAGTTCAAATATTTTAATGATTTTCAAAATTCTTTCTACCACAATTTTTTTTCAGAGAATTAGATCTGGGAGGATCAGAAGAATTTGATATTGCAGAATATTACAGATTACATCTTGCTATTGAAAGAGTCAGGTAATATATTTTTAGAAAATAATAACAAAATAATGAGCCTTCTAATTGGCCATTCCATTTCATATTTTAAAATGGGGATGGAAGGGTTTCTTGGGTTTATGATCTCTAAAAAGGAGAGAGACATAAAAAATGAAGCAATTACGTTGAGAACTCCCATATAAAACAGAGAGTGACATCAGGTGCTCTTGAAGGTTAAGCATGTCCTGTATTGTACATGTATATCCTTTCAAACAACTTTAGGGTTTTGATGAAATATTATACAAAGTAAGGACACCATTAGGAGATGTAAATGAAGGAATATAATAAAAGTGTGTGAAACAAGAAAGGGGAGATAATTCAACTGTGTCTTTCATGTTGATTCATTCTGTAAACATTACCTTTTCGTAAACCGGGATTTTGATGAAACAATACAGAAAGGCAGAACATTACATCGAGATTAGGATGATGTTTTGGAGTTGGACAGTTTCTCAGAGAAATGATTCACTGGGAAGATATTCTGAAACATATTTGTGGGGGGAACATTTATTTGTGAATCCATCCAAATGCTTACATGTATTGTGCCCCAATGAATGCTATGTTTTTGTCAGATTTTGACAGAATATTTTCATTGAAATCTTCATGAAAAGTTAGAATGACATCATTGTGTCCATACTTGTTCTTTGTCCTCACCTATATTGTGTCCATACATACATAACTTTGCACTTGCAATATTGAATCAGTGCCCAAATAGAGTGTGACATGCATTATCCACACATTTTTAACCAAGAAAGGATTTAGGGGTTTGGCGGTGCGGATTATACAATGCTATATGACTTGAGGATCTAGCCAAGTTCCCTGAAGATCAATTGTTAGTCCCTGTTCAAGCCAAACAGACTGTTCGTAACATTGTGGAACTAATTAAATATTTTGGTTTGAATTGCAAAGTACCTTACAGTTATAAAAAGAATGGGTCCTTCCTCCAAAAAATGCTATTTTGATGCCAGAAACAGGAATATTTTTATTAGCCACCATTAGGGTCAACAAACCACTACATTGGTAAAGTGTTGATTTTGGTGACATTGAGCTATTTATATTAAAATTCTACCTTATGATAGAATGCTGCAATTTGATTGGTCAAATACCGGTATATTTTTGACAAATCCATGACATTTCAAGCAAGTTTTTAAGCAGCGGGGTATTTGCCTAAAAATTGTCATTTTTTTACCCTCTGCCGGGATATTTGCTAAAAAATTTGCCTTTTTAGCTCACCTCACGAAGTGAGGGGGGCTTATGTGATACCACCGGCGTCGGCGTCAGCGTCCTCGTCTGCGTCCGCGTCCGGTTAGGAAGAATGGTTAAGGTCCATTCCTGCTTACTGACATGCCCCACATCAACTATATTGGTGTGCCTGATGCACTTTGGGATGACAACAACAATGCATGCTTCGGATGCTGTCTCTGACCTACATTTTACGCATGAGTGACTTGGTTAGGTAGAATGGTAAAAGTCCATTCCTGCTTACTGATATGTCCCACATCAACCATATTGGTATCTATGATGCATTTTTGGATGACAACAACAATGCATGCTTCGGATCCGATGCTGTCTCTGACCTACATTTTACACATGAGTGACTTGGTGAGTGAGAATGGTTAAAGTCCATTCCTGCTTACTGACATGGCCCATATCAACCATATTGGTACCTATGATGCATTTTGGGATGACATGAACAATGCATGCTTCGGATGCTGTCTCTGACCTACATTTTACACATGAGCGACTTGGTTAGGTAGAATGATTAAAGTTCATTCCGGCTTACTGACATGTCCCTTCCCAACCATATCGGTATGTATGATGCAATTTGGGATGACAAGAACAATGAATGCTTCGGATGCAGACTGTAAACTACATGTGCAACATGTGACAATGCTGTGCAACGAGGTGAGCTTAGCAGGCTGTGGCTGCTTTCTATGTTTTAACTTTTCACTGAGACACTTGTAACAAATTTAAAAACAATGTCATCTGTGCGCTTAAGATATTTTGTTGTGTGGGTAATTTTCACTTGCCATATATCGGGTTATTTTCACGGCGGTTTTTGTTCAGCATTTCGGTTTAGAGCAAGGCAGGTATTTATTTTCTGTGTTTATAGTTTGCATTTTAGTGTTTTATCTAATGCATTTTAGTAGGCTGTGAAATTTACCTGAAGGCTAATTTTTGGGGTAGACATGACCCATAACATGACCCATCATGTTCAGGATGTCAACTGCGAACATAGTGAATATTAAACACATGAGAAAATATCCAGATATATGGTGTTTCGTGTTTGGGAATTTTACTGGAATATAATCCTTACACAAATTCTTTTTATTAGGGCTTGCATCGAGATGCAGGTGCCCTATAGCATCATGATGCGTGTGCCCTAGTTTTCACTCTGTCCCTCCGTCCGTCTGTCTGTCCGTCAACAATTATTTTTGGTCGCAGTTTTCTGGGCTTTTACAGGTGGGAATGATTTCATATTTGGTCTGAAGCTTTATGATGATGAGTTGTACCGTGTAAGCAATTTTCAGGTTTACCGTGCCACTACTTCCTGTTCGCCAATACTTTTTATTATACCGCTCCAGGGATGAAAATTTTTTGTCAAAGTTTTCTGGGCGTCTACAACTGGGAATGATATGATATTTAGTCTAAAGCTTCATGATTATGAGTTGTATCGTGTAAGCTATTTTCAGGTTTGCCATGCCACTGCTTCCTGTTTGTCACTACTTTTTAACTTTTTATTTTAAAATTTTTTCATAAACAAATGTTGATAATTTGGTACAAAGGAAGTGACTGCCTATTGCGGGGCCCTCCTGCGTTCAGCAGTACCTCTAGTTATAAATGTTTTACATTCAAATTTGCAAGTATGTAACCATTCGAAAAGATTTGTGTTAATACTTGGCGAAATTAACCCACACGAAAATAACCACATTTTCCTATAGTAAATTTAAAAAGAGAAAGTTCTTGCTCTTGATAGTTTGCTCTTTCTTAGTCTATGAATTATGTTTTTCGTTGTCTGTTGTATAGGGTTCCTGAACTTTTATTCCAACCCTCCATGATAGGTCTAGAACAAGCTGGTATAGCAGAAACTATGAACTTCCTTCTACATAAGTATGATGATCAAAAACAGAAACTTCTTGTTCAGGTAACTTAATGAAAATTACTAAAATAATGATGAATTTAAAAGAAAAGCTGTAACTGTAATATAAAATATGAAAATTTTTAGATATATGCATGAATAAGTCAATGTTTCAAGAAGATGAAAAATTAAAAATTGGTTGTCACCTTTTACCAAGAATACAGATTTTTCAGTGTAAATATTGAAGTAAATAATTATTTTTCAAATAATTTGAAGATGCTTCAAATAGAAATTTGATGATGATATTATTATAAATATTGATGTCCCTTATTCATTATTTTCATTTTTTCATGCAGAATATATTTCTAACTGGTGGCAATGCATTGTTCCTGAACTTCAAAGAAAGGCTGGAAAAAGAGCTGTTAGAAATGAGACCATTCCAGTCTTTGTTCTCTGTTACAAGAGCTGGTAAATATTAGCTTAATACAAAATGTTTATAGTAAAATTTGTTTGCAATAATGTAATCATAATAATAAAATTTTTATGAAAGGGTGATGGGTACATTAAATGCATATTTTTTAGCTCACCTGACCCGAAAGGTCAGTGTGAGCTATTGCCATCACTTGGCGTCTGTCGTCCGTCGTCTGTCGTCCGTCCTTTAACTTTTCACATTTTCATCCTCTCCTTCGAAACTACTGAAGCAAATTCAACCAAACTTTAGAGGAATGATGTACTAAAGGTCCTCAACAGAGAACTCTCATTTCATTCCGATCCGATACAAAACATAGTCACCAGCATGGAACATAGTTTAATATTGGACTCTATGGGACAATCATATTATTTGAATTTAAATGGAAGGTCCTTTACAAAGATTGCTCATTTCGTTCTGATCTGATAAAAAACATGGCCCCCAGCGCGGAACTTAGGTTTAACATTGGACCGTATGGGAAAATTCACATTTTCATCTTCTCCTCTGAAACCGCAGAAGCAAATTCAACCAAACTTCACTGGAATGATGTAAGGAAAGTCAGTTACAAAGATTGCTCATTTCTTTCTGATCTGATGAAAAACATGGCCGCCAGTGCAGAACTTAGGTTTAACGTTGGACCGTATGGGAAAAATCATATTTTCATCTTTTCCTCTGAAACCAATGAACCAAATTCAACCAAACTTTACAGGAATGATATGAAAAAGAAAGGAAATGGGGTAAATGTCAAGGAGACAACATCCTATATCCAGGTTGAGACTACAAAAAACAAAACATCTGTATGGATGTATGGATGGTCCTACACAAGGATTGCTCATTTCATTTCAATCCGACAAAAACATGGCCACCATGCAGAACATCGAAAACCCGCTGTTCAGCATTTTGTCAGGTGAGTGATACAGGCTCAGTCTAGTTATACCCCCTGCTTTGCGAGAGGTATATAGTGTTCATGGTGTCCGTCCTTCCGTCCGTCCTTTTGTCCGTCCGTCTTTTTTGTATCCAACAGCTGGTATCCATTAATCCTCCTAAACCACTGATTTCAATTTTATGAAACTTATGCAGGAGCTTAATTACATATTGTAAATGTGCACTACGCTCTTCGTTTTCCAATAATTCCTTTTTCCAGATTTTTGACATGTTTTGGATTTTGTCATTTTAGCTCAATGCAAACCATATGGTGACCACATGGTATCCACTCTTCCTCCTATACCACTGATCATAATTTCATGAAACATATGCAGGAGCTTAATTACATATTGTAGATGTGCACTACGCTTTTCGTTTTCTAATAATTCCTTTTTTTCCAGATTTTTTCATGTTTTGGACTTTGTCATTTTAGCTCAATGCAAACCATATGGTGACCACATGGTATCCACTACTTCTCCTAAACCACCAATCAGAATTTCATGAAACTTTTGCAGGAGCTTAATTACATATTGTAGATGTGCACTAGCTTTTTGTTTTCCAATAATTCTTTTCTCCATATTTTTACATGTTTTGGACTTTGCCATTTTAGCTCAATGCAAACCATATGGTGACCACATGGTATCCACTACTCCTCTTAAACCACAGATTGGAATTTCATGAAACTTATGCAGGAGCTTCACTACATATTGTAGATGTGCACTACATTTTTATTTTCCCCAAATTCCTTTTTTACCAGATTTTTGCATGTTTTGGACTTTGTCAATTTAGCCTAATACAAACCATATGGTGACCACTTTGTATCCACTATTCCTCCCTGACCACTGATCGGAATTTCATGAAACTTATGCAAGAGCTCGATTACATATTGCAGATGTGCACTACTCTTTTTGTTTTACAAAAAGTCCTTTTTTCAAGATTTTTGGCATGTTTTGGACTTTGTGGTTTTAGCTCTTTTACCTTGATGCAAACCATATGGTGAATACCAGGTATCCACCACTCCTCCTTGACCATTAATCAGAAGTTCATGAAACTTATACAGGACCTTAATTACATATTATAGATGTGCACTTTGTATTTTGTTTTCCAATAATTCCTTTTTAGCTCACCTGACCCAAAGGGGCAGTGTGAGCTTTTGCTATCACTTGGCGTCTGTTGTCGTCTGTTAACTTTTCACATTTTCATCTTCTCCTCTGAAACAACTGAAGCAAATTCAACCAAACTTTACAGGAATGATGTACTAAAGGTCCTTTACAAAGATTGCTCATTTCGTTCCGATCCGATAAAAAATATGGCCGCCAGCGCGGAACTTAGGTTTAACATTGGACCCTATGGGAAAAATCACATTATCATCTTCTCCTCTGAAACCACTGAAGCATATTCAATTAAACTTTACAGGAAGGATGTATTTAAGGTCCATAACAAAGATTGGTCATTTCGTTCCGATTAGATAATAAAGATGGCTGCCGGCACCGAACTTAGTTTAACATTGGACCCTATGGGAAAATCACATTTTTAGCTCACCTGACCCGAAGGGTCAGTGTGAGCTATTGCCATCACTTGGCGTCCGTCGTCCGTCCGT
>MJUU01044187.1:318032-341825 GCA_002080025.1 Modiolus philippinarum | reverse complement strand
AAATAAATAATCTGTCCCTCTTTGAACTGAAAATAAATTTTCTTGCGTAAGCACTGTGGAAAATAAATAATCTTTCCTCATGTAATACTTGAAAATAGATATTCTGTCCTCTGCTAATAATTGTAAAAAAATATCATGACTTGATTTTTTTCGCTCGCTTCGCTCGCGACCTGAAATTAAAAGTACCCAATTTTATCTCAGTACTGACAAACTCAAAAGCCAAAAGAAGTTAATTGTCTTTATGATGCCAAGCATGTAATGTGTAGTTGAATACACATTGCTTTACTGCGTTATATTCAATTATGCTAGTTGCTAAATTTTTCATAAGTGAAGTAAAATCACTGAGTCCTATTAATCTAAGTACTGACAAACTCAAAAGGCACCATAAGTATTGTTCCATAGTGACAAGCATATGTTTTGCACATTTGGAAGTTTTTCCTTTATGCTGCCCTATTCATTTATTGAGAGCTGATCTTGTATTGTATTTCCAATATTATTTAGTTGTTTTTGTAACATTTGATTCTGACCAGTGATTGTGTATTTCGGTCATCACATAGTTCATTTTTGTCTCGCCCACGACGAAAGGCGCAGAAAGCGAGATATGCGTACAAAGTATGATGGCGACGGCGTAAACTTTCACGTTAAGTTAATTTTGTGATTAGGTCATTTTCTAAGTAACTACAAGTGGTAGTTCAATAATATTTGGTATAAAGGTTGGTCTTGAGTAGCACATGACAGTTTGCATTGCTATATGGCTTTTGTCTATGACCTCAGTTTCACGGTCTGATAAACATGCTCAGTTTTTGTGCTTAGTTTAGTTTCTCAGTAACTATAAGTGGTTGGTCAATGATATATGGCATGGAGGTTGGTCTTAGGTAGTACATGACAGTCTGCCATATGGCTTTTGTCCTTGACCTCAATTTCACAGTCTAGTGAGCATGTTAAGTTTTGTGGCTAGGTCATTTTCTCAGTAACTATATGTGGTAGGTCAATGATATTTGGTATAGGGGTTGGTTTTGGGTAGTGCATGACAGTCTGCTATATGGCTTTTGTCTGTGACCTCGATTTCATGGTCCAGTGGTCATGTTAAGTTCCCAGTATCTATTAATGTAAGGTCAAAATCAAAAGTTGGTATGAGGGTTTGTCTTAGACATGTTGGATGGAACATGACAGCCTGCAATTTGGCTTTAGTGAACATGTGTGGTTTTTCAGTATCTATCAGTGGTAGGTCACTGATATTTTTACATTTTGGTTTTGGGTGATACATAACAGTCTGCTATATTGCTTTCGTCAGTTACTCTTATTTCACAGTCTAGAGAATATGTTTAGTTTTCTGATTTAGTGAATTTGAGTTTCTCATCAATTTTGCAACCAAATAGGAACGGGCAAGACATCAATTTGGGTCCACACTTGCTCCTGTTGTTTCTTTCATTATTTTAATAGGTTTTTCAACAATTAATTGTAATTAGCGGTGGGTCTCATCAGTGGTCAGCCGCTTTTGTTATTGCAGATTGACTTTATTGAATTCACAATACTTTTTGTTGGACCATTCACCTATTTATTAGACGCATTGAAAGATCATTTTTAAGATCTAATGCATGACGCTGGCAAATTATAACTAAAATATATGATAACAGGGATGATTTTGATTTCACTATAACTAACTTCCCTTTTCTTGACGGCGACGTTCCACAAGCTCCATCATACGGGGTGTACATTTCTCAACTAGTACGATTCGCACGTGTTTGTTCTACTCTTGACGATTTTAATGAACGTAACCTTACTATCACAGTAAAACTTTTACAACAGGGTTACAGATTTCATAAGTTGTTGAATACCTTTAAGAAGTTTTATAACAGATAAGAATATTTAATATCTAAATATGGAGTCACTCGCAAACAGCTTATTACTAAGGGCATTTCTAATCCTCGTTTTTACGGTAATGTTGTTAAAATGCCAGAAACTAATTAAAAATCCAGAAAAGCTGGGACGTAACTTACATTCTTTGCGTAATAGGGGATATTGACAAGATACTCTGCTTGCATCCGTTAAATTAGCTTTGAGATCTAGTGACCTGAAAATTTTACATACACTGATACTGCCGATGTCTACTGAAATATATGATTCTTGACTAATTCCTGTGGGAAGTTTTGAGTTTGATTTTTCTTCCGTAGTTCGACAGTGTTCTACCAGCAGACTAGGCTCCTTTAGCTAGCCGGCAGATTAGCGGCGAGCACCCCTTGACCCATCTTTCAAAATTACGTATTGTAATACATTTTCTCCTTTCAAGATTGTGGTCATGGAGTTAGTAGTCTACCTGTATTGGGTTTTATTCGTATGTTTATTATACTATAGGGAAACGGGACAGATAAAGGGGAGGTTTGTGTACCCATAAACCGTTTTGACCCTACCGCTGGCTTTTGCTAGTGTCGGTACCAAGTCTGGCTGTCCCGAGTTCCTATCGTTGTTTACGTTTGTCTTTTGTCTTATTTGTGTTTTTCCTGTGTAGTTCCCTAGCAGATTGTGGCATGTAATTATAATTTTCAGCCATTGTAGTGTTTCCTGTTGTCCCTTTTATTTCATTTGTAAAAAATATCAACATGTTTTTCAGTTGATTTGAACGGAACAATTTGATTAATGTTTTGAAAAATCAGTATGTGCGAATTTCTATTCTCATTACGTACCTTTTGATGTTCAATTTCACTTCTTTTTTGAAATTCTTAGTGTTTTTTAATTTCAACTCATGTCGTAGAGATGGATTTGATTAATCATTCGATTAATTACTTGCTGTAGTTTATTCCTGATTTCTATACAGTTCAGTATTTGACTGAATTTTTCTATGCGTACTCATACAAGGTTTAAGTTGTAAGTCTACATTTTGGATAATCAGTTGATTTTGTAATTCACCTTTTGAATTGCTGTCGTCAATTATTGACCAGCTATTTATTTATAGTTCAATATATTTTTCTATAGCCATTTTCTGTATGTGGATAGTGTGAGATGAAGAATCCATCTGATTAAGTACTTGTTGTTGGCGTTTGTGAAGTATTGTGATAGGACCCAGTAGTGAAAAATTTAGCAAATAGCATCATTGAAAATAACGCAATATGTATTTAACTACACATTATATGCTTGGCATCACAAAGACAATACTTCTTGTGGCTTTATAGTTTGTCAGTACTGAGATAAGATAGGGTAATTTTAATTGCAAATAAATATGATGGTCACTGCAAGGTTTCAAGAGTAGATTTGTTCTCTATGAAAAAAAAACAAAATAAATAATCTTGCCCTGAAAAGGCAAAAGAAAATAAATATTTTGGCCTTGGTTACACTAAAAATAAAAATTCTGACTTGTTCATATCAGAAAATAAATAATCTCACAGAAATAAATCTTCCAAGGGTCCCCCTCATTATCGAATGGTTGTCCCCTAATGTGGTGATCCTTGGTAATATCAAATGAATAAATGAAAGAATATGACACTACTGCAATGGGGTGCCATAAAACCGGTTTAACTCACCATTTCTTTTGAAATGCCTGTACCAAGTCAGGGCAATAGTGGTCGACAATTTGTCCTATAGTTTCCACCTGATTTGTCTTTTTGTCTCATGAACTTCTGCTCTTGACAACTCTGTTCGGTAATTTTGCTATTGTCCCCATAAATGTATACAAAACAAAATCACTACAAATGCATGGTAAGGTTAAACAAAAAAAAATGTTTTTTTTTTTCTTTTTCTTTTTTTCCATCTTTAAGCATGTTCATTTACTCCATATCCTTTCATAAGATATTTAATACAGGAGTTTGTCTTTTAATGCAGTGTGAAGTTGGTAAAACAATACCCCGTGTTTGAGATGTTCTTAGTGTGGTGTACTTGTACATGAGATTATATCTCATGTGTACTTGTACATGAGATTATATCTCATGTCTACATATTATTTAAAACTATTATCTAAATTTATGTAAATTCTAAAACTTAAGGTTTAACTCCCTCCATCGTAGTTTTGTCCTTAGCTAAATTTGATATTACTGATTACCGAAATGGCCATGCAGCTCATTAAAATTAATTGCAGTTGGAGTAAACATATTTGTTATGGTCTCATGTTCATTTACTCCATATCCTTTCATTAAATATTAAGTGGTTTGACGTGGCTCCTGTTTTACATATTTAGTTTAATATGCTATTCTGTATTCATATTTTTTAAGTGGTTTAGGTCTTACCTTTCTTACACGGGATCTTGCAAACCATTCTTGTTTTTGTTAATCTAGTTTCTTTCAAGAAAAAGATACAAAATAACATTTTACTGAATATGATGTGATCTGTCAATGTTTTTTTCTCGTGAGATTATTTGTGCACTATTCTGAAATACGCAATATCTGTATTTCTATGACCTATCAGTGCTTGTACCACGTTTCCATGGAATTCAGACAATATGCATTGCTTCAATAACAAATGAATTGCAAGAATAAGCCACCAAAGGAGATAAGTTAAAGAGTCGTGGATAAAATTTAAAGCATAGACTAAATTATAATGGGACCAAATGTTTCGAGCAATTGCGAATAAAACAAAAAATAAAAGGTCAATTGCTAAAGATAAAAACCGGTTGTGTGCAAACCGATTCTTGATTAAAACGATCTTGAACTCAGTCAATATTTTTTTTTACTTTGGTGTTTATAGTAAACGCAAGATTGCAAAATTTCTACGATCCCATTTCTTATTTAGTCTTATTATGTCTTAGATTTTTGCCATGTAACATTTTTTCTTTTCCTAATTTGGAAGCTTGTTTTTACCATTCATTTGCCATTATGTTGTTTAAGCTACTATAAGTAACATTACTTAGTTTATCATAAGTCGAAACAAAAGGTCAAACCAAACACACCATCAAATAGAATGTCTTTGTTTTCTCCTTACCGACTAAGGGAAAGGACTTTGTCACATAATGTAAATGCTCATAAAATGAAAAAAAATGACTCATTTACTATATGGCTTTATTATTGTACGTGCAAAACATCATCTTTTGTTGTTTCTTTGAAATAAGCAATACTTTTACACAAATCAAAATGACATACGCGTTGTGCGTACAAACATGTTGTGAAAACCAACTAGTTGTTTAGTGATAAGGGAATATGGCCAAGAATATGGTATCAAATTTTCAATTATTGTATTGTCACAGAAAGAGTTCTTCAGACTAAATTATTGATTGTAATAATCTCCGTGCCGAAATATTTGCGTTCCTTGGATGAGTTTAAAAGTGTGTAAATTGACTTAAGCAGCTTGCACTCTAGATACTGAAAGTCAAGTAAGCGAAAGTGACATGCAAATCAAATTTGTCTCCGAATGTTGCCACACTTGACAAATCTTTTGTGACAAGATTTCAATCAGGTCTCGTTGTAAATGGTTTACTAGATTGTCGTAATTCGAATGCTTTAAACCTATTTCGAACATTATATTAAAATGTCTGGAAAAACTATTGATGTAAACTAGTTTGATGGCAACAATGGCGTTGACATGAAGTAGTGACAGGATTATAGAATCAATATACATTTTGGTATAATAGTATTATAGATCTACAAGCACTCCTTGAAACTGACAGGCTTTTGTCTGTATGGATATGAGTTATTTTATTATTTTGTACTTCTCAGGTGCATCATGCATGTGCCGGTAGGCAATTGAACTGATCAGTATGGCATCTGAAAGAAAAACCGTTGAAGATTTCTTTTACAATAAATGACGGATGTTGAATATGAGCGTTATCTACATAAAGACTATATATAATAAAAAAGATAACAGGAAACACCTACAGTGGCCGAAAAATATAGTCACATGCCACAAAGTAACAAGGACCTGCACAAGAAAAACACTCTTTATGCAACTATTTTAAATCAGGACCAGTCTTTCCTTGAAGATATCAAAGAAAACTGATATGACTACCGGTATCTATGGTGGTAAAGCAAAGCATTCCAGTTTCTGGTAGTTGTCGAGAAGAATGAATATTTCTTGAATTTGGAAGAAGAGGTTGTGTATATTCCTTGACATTCGATTTGTGGAAGTCTATTTCTAGGCTGACCTCTTCCTCTTTGATGTTGATCTTATTTAAAAATTTGAAGTCTAGCTTCTTTCCTCTATAGCGGTTTCCACTTCAGTGTTTCTATACACGTGTATAGTACTTCTGTGTACTTGGGATTAATATTGTCTACTATCGGTCTAACTAGCGAGTTATTCACATTTTGTTTTGTTGTTGTTGAACCTACAAGTATGTTTACATAATGTAAGTTTCTTCTCAAGAATCCTTAAGTTTTATTGGCTTTGCCACAAATGTTGTTAATGTGACTTGTTAAGCTAAGATCTGATAGACAGCCTAGATAAATCAGAGAATGATTTTATTGGTTTAGCTGTAATGCTGATGGTTAAGATGTTACATTTATCTTGATGGAATTTTATCTTCCATTTCTCCCATACCATAAGCATGTTTATTCATTGCATAGGACCACCTTATATAAGAATACATACAACATATATTACTAAACCTATACTGTATTCTGAAATAGTGGATATATTTATTCTACTATTAGTAAATAAGTTCAAGTTAAAAGATGTCATACAAGACTTTGTAAAAAGATATATCTAAGGATTGGCAAGACTTCCTGCTTTGGAGCGAGCAAACACAACTTTTTAATTCTAGGAAGTTATACTTGGCAGTAGCCTTTATAGCCTTTGCGCCTTTAAATCGCAATATTTGGCAATATACGCTTGATAATATATATTTTGCCAACAGTTTTTCTTTAGTAAAAGGCCACAATAAAATTTCTCGTTGAATGTTGAGTAACGACGAAAAATATATTTAGATGTTTTACCAACAACCTATTAAAACTTTCATTTTTCTTTTCAGAAAACGGCGACATTCATCAAAGGCCTCTATCAATGACTGTTGTATTATCTGCATAGTGTTGTATGCGATTATAATATCCAGTGGAATAATGTTTAGTGGGTGTCCAGGATGACTATAATAGGCAAGAAAATGGTTGGAACACCTTAAATGACTTAACCTAAGATTTGTAACTTTAAGTAAAGCGATTCCAAAATTTTACAGTACAAGAACCAGGCGTTGGATTCATAAGATAACTCGTCCAGTTTTCTTTGATCAACAGTTTTTCACTTGTTTGTAATGTTGTAAATATATTCATAAGCTAGGTACATTTTTTTTCAGTCACAATCCTACAAAAATTGAATGTATGCAAAACTGAAGAATATCAAAAGTATTTGAAATATTACCATTTATAATAATAAATGTACTTATTAGTTCTTAGCTAAGAATGAAAATTATGGTAGCAAGTCATGTTTTATTCGATTTTCAAAATCGTACAGAATTAGTTGTTTTTTTCTCTTCAGAAATACGCCATATTACGCAATTTAAAACGATGTCGAAGGAACTAATATTATCATTACAAAATACTAAGAAACTTAGAAACCTTTGGCATATCAGAAAATGATGTAATTGAAGAAAAAAGAAAGGGTTGCCATCTCCAACAAAACAAAAGGATGAAAAAAAAAGAATTTAAATAAAATGTGCAATAAGTGTATTGCTTCTTTATACTTGTAAAAAGATTTGCGTAAACAATTATATCAAAAGGTATATGCAAGAAGTATAAATTTAAATAAATACTCAAAATAATATGCAACATCCGTCTTTTCTTTTACCAATGTGGATTTACGTCGGATTAACAGAATAATGGCTTGATGTTACCCTTACATTTCTCATGAGAGGTAAATTAAATTCAATGGTGCATTTGATAACGCTCTCATATTTGAAGGACAATACAACTTCTCGACAAAATGAAAATTAATTTGGAAAAAGATTCCTGGAGTTGTATGCTCTCTATATATTTTACTTATGGTGTACCTCTCAGATAGGTATACTATCATACTTCAAATTTTGGCATATCGTTCTGACCACCTGCCTATAGTTCCTACATTTCACTTTTTTATATGCCAAGTTTTCTTACCAGCGACTTGATGAGTGCCATGTCTTTGTATATATGTTGTTATTGTCCACTAGGCTAGGGTACGAATGATTTTGTCGGGCAACGGATCACAGTAATTATAAGAACGTGTTGCCAGTTAGTTTTATGTTTCTTGACGATTTCGCATCCAAGGGTCCAAAATATCGATGTAGCGCTGTTCGACAATTAGAAATGAATTCCACTCAAACCTTGTCTTGAAATAACTTTTAGGTAAAGCCTATTATAAACGACTCACGATGACTCAAAATGGAGAGCAACCATAAAAACGTTGTTGCATTGATTGGTTGTATCATGTATTTGTAGAGACCTTTTCTTGTGTCCAATTTATTCCATAACCATTCATTGTTTATTATACACAAATCATATCGGTGAATGAAATTTTAAAACTGTTCATAGTAATTTATTTTCCAAGTCTGAGTCTGTAGAAGGTAGCGTTTGACTTTTAGTTTAATCGTTTTGAAGTAGGACATCCAAATGATAAGTTTTAAAATTCGTTTTATAGCATTAAGAAAGATTGTCCTGTCCATTACGCAGCTTTGGTATTTTTGTATTAGAAGGGTAGCTTCTCCACCGTTTCTTTATTCTATTATATTTTTTTCTCTCAAATTTAATATTTATCTTCATTGAAAAGATAGAAGTTTTCAAAAGGACCATGTGCAAAGTTTATAGTTAACTGCATGTTCCTTATAAAAAAATCCGTCTCATACTATCATTAAAATGTCCTTTAGAAATAAGTCCATGTCGGTCCGAACTCTGATTTGAGATTCCCTTTTACTCAGTATCTTTAAACTGACCTGCGTACGATGTGAAATATACAGGACATACAGGGTTACTTGATAAATGCATTTTAGAATACTGGACCAGCTACAGCTCTTTCGAATTGTACATAAATTTCTCCAAAACAGAAAATCATTATCATGATTATATATAATCAAAGTCTCCTCGTCTATCAATTCATGTGATTTGGTGAAGATGCTTTTATCTAAAGTTGGTAGAAAATAAAACCAGTTTTTTGTCTCGCCTGTGACGAATGTCGCGGGAGTCGAGACATAGGGATTGCTTTTCCGAGGGCGTTGACGGTGGCGTTGACGGCGGCGGTAGCTCAGATATGGATGATTTGTTAATCTGCAACTTTTCACAAATGGGTGGTCAGAATTCTATCAAACTTGCATTCTTGTACCGACATAAATTTGGTTTTCCCATACCAAAAAATAATGCAAACACATGTCTTTCCTGAACTCTGACACATTTTGTCATTGAACTGTTGATGTGAAACCTGTCAATGCAACAACTGATGACACAATATTTATGATTAGTAAACATGTGATTAGATATCCAATGCAATCAACTTTAGTTTTGATATAAAATATCTAGCTTTATTTTATTAGTTGTGTTCGGAAATAATTTTAATGGCAGAAAAAATATCCGTTACAAATAATCCATTTTTTTAAATAAAGTGAACAAAAAATACATGTATATTTGGCAGATCCTACATGAATGTTACATGCTTAAGTGTTTATTCGTTATACAGTTATATGACTTACATGTAGAAAAAAGAAGGGAAACGGGGAATGTGTCAAAGAGACAACGACCCAAAGGGGAGCAATAACAACTCAAAGCCACCATAAGATCTTCAATGAACGGTGAGAAAACCTCACATCCACCGGCAGGTCGGATTCGGCCCCTGAACAAAGAGCAATTAAGTCCAGATAAATAAACATCATCCTAGACTCCTATAGACATAAAGTAAACTAACTAGAAAAAGGACAAGAAACACAAAGGCTTAATAAATTCCTGACTTGGGACAGGCGCAAACCTGCTGCGGCGGGTTAAACTAGTTTTATTGGATCCAAGTAGTTCATTTATTGGATCCAAGTAGTTCATTTATTTTCAGCATTCATATATGAAATCAGCAAATTTATGTCTGCATCGATTTTATCCACTGATAAGCCTCAAACCACCAACAACACGGACACAAAAATGGTACCAGTACACAAGATAGTAGAGATTCTAACAGACACTAAAATTAATGTTCTAGCAAAAGGGCTGAAATTCATCCCGACACCGAAGCAAATCTGACACCCACAGAACCAAAGTTTGTTGGAAAGCAATAGAATCGAAAATATTCTGTCCTTGTACCAAGTGATATTGTTCCTGGGATTATGTGTACTGACACGATTTCAAATGACAGAGTAATTGTTTCTGATGTAGCTACACAGGACATCGTACTGTTGCAAGTAGCATGTAATGGGTTTGAAGTTAACACAACCATATTGGTAAGGTATAAATGTAATGCACTTTACATTACTTCTCTGTGCTGCGACTGTACGCAAATATTTGCTGTTTTAGCAGGACGAAAAGGAGGATTATTAAGTGTAAACAGAGAAATACATAACAAGTCACTAGTCATTTGCAATAACAATGATCTTAAAATTTTAGCTGTAGCCTGTACAGGTTACTCAGTTGCTGTAAGTGATAAGAAATCTGGATCAGTTTTCGTCTATGATAAAATATCATACCAAAAGGTTTTAACTTGTGGTAGTCACAGTTTGCAGGCTTGTGATGGAATAAAAACATCATTTATACAGCCATCAGCTGTATGTTTTAATCTTGATGAAACATTAATTGTATGTGATGCTGCAGTCGGGGAAATCAAATTAGTATCTTTGTCAACCAGAGGTTTAGTGACATATTTAGAAGCGCTATACTTACTTGATCACACATTTGGTGTACACTTTTCAAGTACTCCAAAACCTCATTTTACATTGAACGATGCAATTGATAATTTAACCTCTGTGACTGAAACCCTGAATGGCATGGTAGTCAACACTCAAGCTTTGCTAAAAATAAGCGTCTTACAACACAAGGACCAGAAGGTACACCTGCCAGCAAAACGATTAAGAGTGTACAGATGATTCTAGATGGAGTCAAAGATCTTCAAAAGTTTGTTAACAATTTCAGTCCGGATTATTCTGTTGATTTGTCTTCTGTTCTGACATTAGTTTGTGAACATTTATTTGCAACTTTGAGGTAAAAAAATCCAATGCCTGATGTGTTGGAAGTTAGTCGTCTGTTTGCTAACGTACTGCAAGAAAACATGAAAAAATTAACGCATTGTGGGTTTAACTACTTTACCCATAGAAAATCGTATTATTTATCACCCGATGGTCACATATCTATACCAAATTTGGAACTGTTGTCATATCAAGAGTCTTGTAAACTTAATAAGGCAGAAAGGGAAAAATGCGTTGCTGGAGAATTGAACATGGTTAGAAGGTCCGACAAAATACCATAAGGAATTCTCCGACAAAGGACAAGCCTGGGACCTTCCTCTTAATATGTATGTTAATTACACACAGCCTGATCCTCACCCTGTAAACTTTAAGGAACTGGCTATGTCAAAAACTTGTGAAGTAGAAACAAAATTATGTGCTGTCAGCCTTGCAAGTGTCAACGATTTTGCCATTATAGAAACCAAAAATGAAATGGACACTGTAAATGTGATGTCAGGCATTTTATATAAAGCTGATTTAGATTGCTTAAAGTTTATTTTAACTGGTGAATCTGATTTCATGAATAACCAAATTGTGTGTATTTTGAGTAACGACGACGACTTTGAAAAACTGGATGAAACAATTGTTATCACTGAAGATATTTATACAAAAATAATTAGAAGTTGTAATAATGATTGTGAAAATGATAGACATTTTGATAATGAAACTAACTCAAGTGATGATGATGATGATGCAGAACTGAACATTGAGCAGTAATTAAATGTAGTCAGTTTAGAAACTCGATCAAGATATGGACGACGCGTGAAATTTAACAGATTTTATAGTGATTATGTTTGCTGATCATGTTGATGTAATCAAATGTCATATGGAACTACTATAAAAAAAGATCTTTACAATATAGTCCAGTATACAAGCCATACAAGTAAACTTCAAGAAAATTGTTCATAAACAACATAATGACTGACAAATGTTCAAATGGCCGTTTTGGCTTGGTACAGGCATTTTAATAAGAGATGTGAAGTACAAAAGACTTGATACAAGCATTTAAATACTAGTAAGAGACGTGAAGTATAAAAGTATGTATGTCCATGTATAATTGTGTCAAATGGTAGCAAATGGTATTCGGTATTCCAGTCTGATTTAAAGGAGTATTCCGGATTCCTGTTAAATTTAGCCGGTATTCCGGATTCCAGGGGTAGGGGGGTTACACCCCCATTTATTATACCCCTGCTTTAGCAGGTGGTATAAAGTGATGATGGTGTCCGTTCGTCTGTCCGTTATTCAGTCCGGCATAGGGTACATACTTTCTGGCGACAACTCCACCTAGACCACTTGGTGAAATTTAATGAAACATTCACATAATGTTCAGTACATATTGCCAGGTATTTAAAAAAATTTGATTAGACTTGAATTTTTGTTGGTGATTATTTTAACATCTGGAATCAAATGAGGGAGCAGGGGTATGTTTTTTAGCTTTGCTCACAGTTTTTCTCGTTTATATTTTTATTTTATTTTTAGAGGGTTTTACCACTATACCTACCTCCTAAGATTGTTTTTCAACAGTTTATATTGGTATGCAATAGAATATTTACAAAAATAAAAAGCAATCTGCCCTATTTATCTTATGAATGCATTCTGTCTTAGCTTTAAAAAAGTATTAAAAGATGAGATTTTAATCTTATTGTTCCCAGTCGTCCTTAATCCCTTTACTACTTAACTAGGCCCTTAATGCTTCCTACGTTGAAGAAGCTCTAGTTGTATAGGTCAATATCGGTTGTTATTAGAAAACAAATGGAGATTATATTTTATTAGATTTTCATGTCGCGACAGTTATTGAAGCAATTCAAAGATTTGGGTCTTTGAACTTCAGGTAGTAAATAAAACTTTGAAATAACAAAATACCGAAGTTTCTGTTAATTTAAGTCGGTTTTCTTGTCAGCACCGTAGTACTGACTACTGGGTTGGTGAATACCCTCGGGGACTNATGAGCATTTCGACAACTTATGTCTCATCAGTGCAGATCTAACCAAAACACTTGGAAATCCATTCACCAAAAAACTAGAAATAGCTGATAACAAATAACTAAAAGGATCTAAATAGAAAAGCCAAAATTCAGCGAAGGACAGAGCTATGCATGAGGGAGATACTTCTTAGTTTTCAACAAAATTTAATCAGACGTACTTTTATGTTAACATCTGTTAACTGGACTCAAATAATAATGATTTCTTGATTTTCGCCGAATTTTCAATCCAAAATGTTTTTCTCTTAATCTTTCGTGGTTGTTTTTAATAAGATGCCCGTTCTTTCATTTGTCTTGATCTGCTTATAGAATGACTTAATGCAAATTTTTGCCACTTCTCCATTGACAGTATTATAAGTTAAATTTCTTCTCTCTTTCTTCTTTTTTTTCGAGGGCTCTTTTGATTGCAATTCTTCAATCAAGTCTGTAATACTTGGTTACATCTGTTGGAAACATATCTCGTTGCTTTGTTTGATCTTTTCCACTTTATCAGTTTGGTTCTGATTAAAAGAGTCTCTTTTGTTGTTGATATGACCATTTGTGTTGCCGATTTAAAAAATAGGCTGTATTAGGCTATAAATCTACATTTTTTTTCAAACCAATTTAAAAGGAAAAGTATGTTACGATGAAAACCAGGTGTGATGCCTTATTTTCTAGTTGATTATACATTTGTCTCATTTGGAGGTGCTATTTATCAACAGCATGTTGGAATACCAATTTTCACTAATTGTGCTCCTCTACTCGCAGACTTGTTTTTATAATCTTACGAGACTGAATTTCCTCAGGGACTCGTAAAAGATCATAATATAAAATATTGTAGATCCTTCAATCTCATTTATAGCTAAAAGGATCCCATTACTTTATCCGCCAGAACTAGCGATACAGGGAACGACATAAACAGGAAACGACAGAAACCTCTAGATCGAGACATCTTTTTTTCCTACATCTCGAATTTGACGAAAAGGGTAATCACAGTACTAAAATTACAACAAAAGGGGCGATTTTATATTTAAACTTATCAATTTTTCTAACATGGACAGTAATATTCCAGCTTATGTATGCTTCACAGTTGATTCGTTACTCTAGAGCTAGCACAAAGTATACATACTTTCTCATTAGACATAGTTATCTCCGTGACGGTCTTATTAATCAGGGATCAAAAAAAAAAATCCGTCCCATATGATCATTAAAAAAGTTCTTTAATAGATATCAGTCCCTTCTGGAAAAATTTGAAATTTCTGTCAGAACTCTGATTCAAGATTCTTTTATTACTTAAATGGGATGATCACTTCTTTTAACTGTCTACAACCTTTTACAAGCAATTGCTGTTGAGTTGCTACCGGACACTACCGTAATGGAAGGGGAGGTTTGGCGTTCCATATTACCAGTTTAACCCACGATTTCCTTAGAAATGCCAGTACCAAGTCAGGACCATTGCGGTCGACAAATTTTCCGGTAGTTTCCACAATTCTGTTAAGTAATTTTGTTACTACCTCCATTGCGTACCTAAACAAAGTAAGGACTTTTAACCTGTTTTTTTATGCTTCTTGTTGCAATGTAAGAAAAAACTTGCTTTTTTAATGATAATGTTGGTGTATTCTCTCCCGCCCAGGTAACTTGTGATGGTATATCCTAAATATGTTGATGCCTCGTATTTCAGTGTGTGACCATGTAGTTTGTATTCATGATTAATTGCTTTCCGCCCTTTTTTCCTTTTTCTTTCTTTTTGCCAGTTTTTGGATCGTGCACTCGTCTGGTTGAAAGTGAAAACACAAATCTGAAACAAACAAACATATATTTTTTCTCCAATTCATTCTTTTCAAATAAATATGGAGTTATCAGTTAAGAATCATCTGCACATGGGAATTGTAGATAGATTGCATGTAGCGTCTAAAACAATCTCTGATAATGTACAAAAGACATGTAGGAACGCTGTTTTTTAAATGTTTTTTATCACGTCTTAAACATTTGCTATAAAACGTATTACATTTGTATTAAGCCAATTGTTAAACAAACTTCGCGTTAGTCTCTTTAAAAAATGAAAGTGACAACAAAAGTCAGAATCGATCAAAGGAAGAGACCAGTAAGGAAAATCCGTATAACATTCGACTGAATCAGGGGAACACAATCCGACACAGAACATTTTTGGCAAGCCTTCATATTCCCGACTTGGAACGGGCATTTTATAAATAAAATGGTTGGTTAAACCAGGTTTATTGATGCATCAACCTCCCGCTTATATGACGACTAACTATAGCTTCTGTGTGCCCAGATTGTGTTAAATGTCAAAGCCATAATATTGTCAGGGCGAACTACACTATTTCAATACGCCAATGTTTGACAGACCTCGAAAATAGTACTATAAAAATAGTGCCTTTTCATTTGTAATGACTCCAGCCAATTAATACATATAATAAAGATAACAAACATTTTCAATATTTCACCGACTGCCTTTTCATATGTTTAGTATTTCTTTCTTCTATTCATTATATGGAAAACATGTTTGTACTATCAACAAAGGCACTGTAAATGGTAATGGAAGAACATATCTATAATGAAATCATTCAAGCTATCACGATAAACCTTAGAAGTCTTATTGGCGAGCTGGTGCAATGGAACGTTTATCTCATAGTTCAACAAATTAAATAGTAGTAGATGTTACAGAGTCAACAAATTTCCATAGGGAATCAATACAACGGTCATCCATCTGTCAATATAAACTCAGATTGTTTTTAATTGTTTCAACGTTTTAACGGAAATCACTGTGGGTGACATTTCATTGCTTGAAATGTTTAAACGGAAATCACATTGAAATAAAATGGATTAAAACATACATTCACACATTTCCTAGTGCGATTTGTTTATTCCATTGTTGAATTATTTCAAGAATATGTTTTTCTATGCGAAGAACAGTATGCAATATTTCACCTTATTTTTTGTTACATATTACTTCAAACGTATGGTGTTATTCTAATATTTAGACCACATTGTGTCGTCTAAGTGCAAAACAAGGACAGCATCAACGTGTTCTGTTCACAAAGTCTAAAATATCGTGAACCACAGCCCATTAATTATAAACATAACTTTAAAAATATTGATGGACGAAGATGAGGAATAAGCCAAAAATGGGCTAGGAGAGAGAAAGAAAAAGTTGAAACACAGTCCGATTGGATTAGGCCCATAAGTCATTAACTGTATCTCGAATGTGGCGCTTTAAGACAACCATGAGCCCAATCAAATATTATATTCGAGGATCCCGTTGTAGAAAAAAAAATAATGTCTTTTCTCCATGACAATTATGGTATTGTTCCAGCTGACAAGGCCAAGAACAACATCACATTTATCTGCAAAATGCACTACATTAATTGCTTGATAAAGGAGATGGGCATTGACAATTCATTTGATAAACTCGCATATAAACTCTATATCATACCAAGGGAGGACATACTATACAGTCACTAATCTTTTGGTATTAATTTAAGTGAAGAAAACAACAACCTGCCTTGTATCTACTGGGTAGAAAGTTACATAAATGCCCTCACAAACACTGATACATTGATTGGTCTGCCAAACGCATAATAAAATCCCGTTACTTACTGTAGTCAAAGATGGCTTTAAAATATATATAGTGATATAGTATACTAACAAGTGGAGTGAATCAGATGTGTATTCTCAAAAACTGAAAAGACTTGTTAGAATACATATCTTCAACTGCACTCGCTGCAACAGTGTAAGGACACATTTTTCTACACTGAGTTTATGGTCTTCCAAACGTTTAGATTTCATCTGCACTGAAGAGACATAAGTTGTCGAAATGCGCATATGCAGAATTTAAATTTACAGTAACTTCGGTATTTAGTTATCGATAACATTCTCCCATATGATAAGGTTAAGTTAGTACTCCGGGATATAAAACATCAATAGAATAAAAAAGATAATCGCCGAAAAACAGAGTCACATACCACAATGTACCAAGAAACTGCACAAGAAAAAAACACAAAAAAAGTCAACCGTAAACAACGTTAGGTGGGGTTCAACCAGTTTATGGGCACCAAAACCTTCCCTTTCTCTGTCCCGTTTTCGTGTAGTATAATAAACATACGAATAAAACTATTAAAAAAGGGGAGACCACTAACTCCATGTAAGGAATTAAAAAAAGAAGAGGGAAAAAAACGTAAATTTGAAAGATGGGACAAGTAGTGTTCGCCGCTAAACTGCCTGCTAGCTCAAGGAGCCTAGTCTGCTGGTAAAACACTGTCGAAATACGGAAGAAAACTCAAAACTCCCCGATAGGTTTGGTAAATAATCATCATGTATCTCAGTAGATATTGACAGTATCATGCGTGTAAAAGCCTCAGGTCATTGGATCCCAAATCCAATTTAAAGTACACATGCAGATTATCCTGTCTATATCTCTATTGCGTAAAAAATATAAGTTACATCTCAGTTTTTTTCTTGATTTTTAATCAGTTTCTGGGTTTTTACAAGTTATAAGCTGTTTGTAAATAACTAACAAAATACCGAAGATACTGTTAATTTTATTTTCTGCATATGCGCATTTCGACAACTTGTGTCTCATCAGTGCAGATCAAACCAATACGTGTTAAAGATGATAGAGAACAAATGATCTAAATAGAAAAGCCAAAATAGAGCTAAGGACAGAGCTATGCCCGAGGGACCTCAACACTGACAACTCTGGACGTCTGAAAACAAAAATTTACGACAAGCGTGATGATTATGACTTTCCAAAAGTAACTTCCCGTTTTTGAGCATTTATATTTCCACATCTGTGGCATATGATGTATATTTTCACAACTCATTCTCTATTATCGTGACTGCAGTTTGTACAGCGATTTTTTAACAGAGCGAATTTACTGTCTCAAAAACATATACATCAAGGGTATGTTCAATCACTATTGCAATGGTAACTACAGAAATAATGATTTGACAGACCGTTTGAATTTTTCTATTTCATAGATGAGAAAAGATATCTTTGGGTAGATCCAGAGTTAATTACCGGAATGACAAACACCGACTGTGGTAAAACCTATTTACTGGCAGAATAACGGATTCCTTGCGTGGAGCATTCTGCTTACCCTTCCGGAGCACCTGACGATGCCTCAATTATTTAAAGGGGTTAACATTGATAGCGCAAAAATTTTGGTGGCGTTCTTGTTCATTTTTGTTTATTTGTTTTGTCTTTGTCACACTATCTCAATTCGTACTGGGTATGAATTGCCGTGATTTTGATTTAGGATTTTCCCCTCTCCTAATTTCTGGTGCGGTATTCGTTTACCTATGTATTTGATTTACCTTTATTCACAAAAGTGTAAGTTTCTCCATTTTTTTTATTTTTACTAGTATTGTATGTGTCAGTTTTTTTATATTTTTCTTGTGTTTCCTCCCAATTACGCATTACAAAAAATATTAATTTATAAAATTCAATATAAATTACGGAAAACAATATTACTCTGTTATGTTGTCTCTGATAAATGAATAATCCCTGAGAATAATCTGAATATAACAGAAAATATGAAAAAATCAAGTTCACCCGGTTGGTTTTGATGGGTAGGCATGATACAAAGTGAACTTCAACGGGCCGGAATCTTGCATTCCTCCCAAGCGAATTAATATTGCTTCATTAAAATGTTTGTCATGGGGGCAATAACAAATTGCCGAGTACCGAAATCAAAAAGCAGCTGTAAAACCACCGGAATAATTGTTAATCGCAACGGTCCCGACTTGGTACAGGTATTTGAAAAGAAATTTGGGTTAACCCGGTTTCATTGCGCTTGCGCGGTAGGTAGTGTCCGGTAGCAACTCAACAACAGTTACTTTGAAATGTCGTAAACAATGAAAAGAAAAAAAATTAAGTCAAAAAAGAATCTTTAATCACAGTTTGGACTGAAAATTTTCCAACAAGGGACTGATATAAGTTTTTTTCAGATATATGTTTTTAATGATCGCATGAGACGGAATTTTTAAAGCCCTGATTGATACAGTCTGTAAGCAGGAGAAGTTGGAATACCGTATTACTCTCCATGTTAAGGAATTACTCCTTTTGTCGTTAATTGTAGTGCTGAGATGACCATTATAATAAAATTCGAGATACAAGTCCAAAGAAGATGTAGATATGATAGTTTTTGTTGCTTATTTTATCTCTTATTCTGGAGGAAAATTAATTGGGTGCATTTAGCAAAAGATGTCTTATCAATGGAAAGAACATCATCAATGTATCAACAAGCTTCAGAGTGAAAGGTCTAGCATCTTTTATTTTATGAGCCTTTGCAAGTCCCAAAAGAAATTCAGGAGTATAAGAAAAAAGTTTTAGATGAGTTCGTGCCCATTGGTATACTAACTTCCTTTTGAAAAATAGGAAAATTTTGAAACAAAAATATCAGAGATTTTGCTGATATTCATTGTATAGGTTGTGTCGTGCTCATGTCATGTCTTTGCGTCCTTGGATTGTTCATTTTAGACTGACGGTTCGGTTATCACTTACATTAAACTATGAATTAAAAAAAAATGAGAATTTATTTTTATTTATCATTATTGTCCTTCGTTGTCATGGAAACCTTGGCGTCCTTACTTTGTCATTTCAAAAACCCGAATTATAGGCACTATATCAAAGAAAATCAGTCCATATCAGGTATTATTTAGTATGTGGTTATTTTGGAAAATTATTGACTATCTCCAAAAGAGTTTTAAACATTTCATAAATGTGAGAACAGAACAATGCTTACAAAGATTTCAAGAAAATTGCGTTTTTCAATGCAAATTTTCGACAAAATTATGCCAATTTGGTCACTTTTAAGCCTCAATTTTTAGAAAACTGAGGCACAAACTGCATATACTTGATATGACTATTGTCTCATAGAGCTAGATTAGTAATTCAAAATGTAAAAAAATTCATTGGGGTAAGAATTAGTGTCTTAGAAAATTAATGTAAAAGTTGGTTACCACGGAAATTGGGCGAATATGGCCAATTCTTGAGGAATACTGTATAATATTAGATTAGTTTTTGTTCTTCACTATATCTCAGATTAGACATCCTTAAAAAATAATATAACCTTCAAACAATTTCAATTAGGTTAAGGCTTTTATTTTCAATGTCAACTGAAAATTGAGCTTTTGAAAAGGATCAATTTGAAAAAAAAATGATTTTTAAGTGACCTTGAAGACAAGGTAGATGACCTTGAAATCATTCCAAGGTTATTACATGTTGAACTAATTCTGTAAATGACAAAAGGTATTTATATCTAGGGTCATCGTAAGTTGTAATATTGCAGTTTTTATGGAAATGGCCTATTTTGCCTTGTTACCATTGAGAGGGACTAGTGAGTTGTTATACATAATTCCGTGATGACATCACAATCATGATTTGACCAATCAGAGAGCAGATAAAATTTACCGGAAGTCACCCGGGTCGGTGTTGTTTTCTAGATTTTTCATCTAAGCTTATGGGAAACAGGTCAACTTTCGATGTTGATATCGAATTTATTTTCAAAATCGATATAAAGCCCTTTTTATACTTAAAATAACGAGGAGAATTCATTACATTAATTTTCAAAAATAATTTTGAAAGAATAAAAATTTGTACTCGGGTCTTGTCCATGCAATTACCATTGATTTTCCAATGTTTCACCTACTCAAAAAATAGATATCCCGTATGTCCGGAATTATGTATAACTTGTTCCCAATCCTTTTGTTCAACCTTTTCAGAAAATAAAATAATTATAAAGTAAAGTACCATGGTAACTCAACTTTTACATAACATTGATGTTATAGAACACTTATTAATACCCCATCAAGATTTTCATATTTATTTTAATAACTAACCAAGCTGTAAATGACAATGTTGCTATTAAGTATATGCCATTGGTGCCTTTCCTGAAAAGTGACATATCATAAAAAGTTTTGTCTTCTGTGTAGAGGTTTTTGTAAACGGTGATTGGTTCATACAATTCTTACAAACTACAGTGTTTCCGCGCGAAAAAATATTGTACAGCCTCGCCTTACCGTATAATAGATTTCTACTTGCAGCCTAGATACGATAACGTAACCCTCAGTCCACTACGTTCCCTTGAGGGTTACGACTCGGTCCCATAACTCGTAATGGGGCAAAATAAATTTCAATTTGCATGCGAAATACTCGTAAGAGAGCAAAATAAATTTCAATTTGCATGCGAAATACCTACTGATGCATAAACATTATCAAGTTTTACTGCTTATGAATCTATTTTTCTTTGCAAAAATCTCCTGAAGTGGCTCAAAACGTTCTTTTTCGAAACGCGTTTTCAAAATTGTTTTCCAAGTTTCGGCTATTTTGAAATTTATTTTGAAGAATATGATCGAATGTTTGATTTTAAACCAAATCCGGACATCTCCGGAATATGTTCATGTTAAATTCCGGTCGATAACCGACATTGATTTGCAGAATCTGTGGCAGCATTTTATGATTTTATTCATTATTCTCTATCTAACCGGCAATTTACTTTCCAAAACCTTCGCTTCAGATTTTCAATGTGATGGAAACCCTTGTCATATGAAAAAAATATGCATATTTTACATTGAAAAGGGATGGAAAATGTAAATTTGAGGATTTAATACAATCAATGGTTCATAATAAAACCATAATTTTGCATACGAATGGGACCGAGTCGTAACCCTCACGGGAACGTAGTGGACTGAGGGTTACGTTATCGTACCTACTTGCAGCCTAACTCACGATGTTAGCTCTTTAGCCGATAATAATTCTTATATGATTTGCATATTAGGAAATACGCTGATATGATTGGTTGAAATTGCTTCCGGTAGCAATTTCTGAGGTCGTTTATTTTTTCGATAGACGACGTTGACCGAACTACATTTCAGTTCACCTTTCTAAATCCATACGCCAAGACAATCACTTTGAATAAAAACGTTTGATTGGCATAATAAAAATTATAGAATTTAATTACTTATCATCAAAGTGAAAGAATTATAAGGATTAAACACCGTTTGAAAGGAATTTATTGGAGTATAAACGGGACCAAGCCACTCACAAACATATCATAAAAGTCCTTCGGACTTTTATTTGTTTGTGAGTGAATTGGTCCCGTTTATACTCCAATAAATTCCTTTAAAACGGTGTTTAATCCTATAATAATATATAATATATGAAATGTATTTATTTTCCGTGAAGTAAAAAATGGAATTTTAATTGCTTTGAAATGGCCAAAAAAGGCACTCGTGGTTTCCATTGCAACGGAGTTCAATAAAATGAGTTAATTTCAACATACAGAATGAAAAATCACACAAATCCGTGATATGCCATTTCCCTGCATCCTTCCAAGTCAACTGTTCTAAGTCCACAAACGATTCTTGGACTCAGAAAACCTAACTTTGGAGGATGGCCATTTCCAAATAATTTTGGACTCTTGCAGAGAATCCATGTTTTAAAAATATCAGACATCAAAACAAGCAAGGCATGTTTAAATTGCACAAAAGTTGCTTCGTCAACCATTTCGTTTTTTAAGCTTTTGTTGGTACTTATCTATTTTAAGCACGTGTTAAATCTCCTGTGACGGTTTAAGTGCAATACTCAGTGCATAATTACAGAATTTAGTGGGACATATCTCCATTTATGGTAATCATTCAATTCGTTAAAATCGGAGAGAACGTCAGATCCGGGTAGTTGATCAATAGTTTCGGGACAACAAACAAAATATCAAAATGTGTGATAATGATGTGGCTGCCTTGGTCATTGACAATGGATCTGGAATGTGTAAGGCTGGATTTGCAGGGGATGACGCCCCAAGAGCTGTTTTTCCTTCAATTGTCGGAAGACCCAGGCATCAAGTAAGTTAAAAGTTGCATTTAATCAGAGTACATAGTAACCCATCAGTCAACACAGTAAATATTTGTACTCTATTTTGTATTGATCTATCGTAAGAGGTATAACCCCCTTTTTGGACTCGGGACTTTGGCCTTATACTGGGCGCTCTTTGGACTTGACCACTTGAGTACATGGACTCCACGGACTCAAAAGTCATACCATTTCGGACTTGTACTTCATATTTAAAAAAAAATTAAAAAAATATAAAATGGGTCTCAAATTTTTGGCGTACTTTGGACTCACGGGGGTAGGGGGTTATACCCTCTCGTTATTATTGATACATTGATACAAGGTGTGACCAAGAAGTGAATGCAAATAGTTTAAAGAATTTTGCGATTAAGATTTAAGGATTAATTGCTTAATTTCTGTTTAAATATCATCTTTTAGTTCACCTGGTGAAAAGGACCATGTAAAATTATGCCATCACTTGGCGTTCATCAGTGTTCGTCATCCGTTGTTAAATGTTTAAACATCTTTTCCTCTGAAACCTATGGAAGCCCCTGCGCCAATTTTAAGGGCCACTTATCAATGGGGCGGATTTTTAGAATTATAAATTTTCAATGGGCGGGAAAATGATGTATCGATGGGGCGAAAAAAATATGGGGAGGGGATTTACAAAAAATATAGTCTTAGGGACCGACCATTTAACTTGAAAGGGGGGGGGGGTATGGTTTTTTTCTGGACAGAAAATTTATTTATTTTTTTCACGTGTATCAACAAAATATTTTTTTTCAATATTAATATTATTTTTTGTGGCAGGAAGCCTCCGTCAGAATTTTTTTTTTTCATCATTTTGGCACCCAAAATATTTTTTTCACACAAAATCGGCTCCAGATTATTTCTTTTAGAAAAAAAAACCATAGC
>MJUU01044187.1:285269-296598 GCA_002080025.1 Modiolus philippinarum | reverse complement strand
TGGTCCTTAGCAAGAACGTTTTTGTTCAAAAAGCCCAACAAAGAAATATAGTAAAACACTAGCTCCCTGAAAATACTTAGGCTTTATTCCGTTTATTTCACTCCGTGGATGTCCTTTGTATGGGATTTGGCCTTCTATTTCGACATTTTTGGTAATGAGTTAATCTTCCTGAGTAATTTTTAGTATGGCTTCCCATTATATCAGATTTTAAGGCCGACGATGAGAAGTTACTCATTGAAACACGTGTACAGCATTACAAAATTCACTGTTCATACATTTGTATTTTGTTTTTTTGAAATTACCGAGTCAATGCTACTGCTGCTGGTGGACCAAAGGTTCCCGGGGGTATTCATCAGCCCATTAGTCAGACTTGTCTGAAATGAAAATTTTACCTTATAGAAATTTACTGTGTTTTTATCAAACTTCTAACCCCTATGAAATACTTTGGCTTCATTCTATGAATGGCACTTGGTAAAAGTGCTTGGTACTGGATTTGACCTGCAATTTCGATATATTTGGTAATAAGTACTTCTTTCTGACTAATTTTGGATCTATTACATTTTAGATTCTAATGCTATAGATGAGATGTACTCCTTAAAACTCGTGTACGGCATAAGAAATTAATTGTTTATTATAACATTCGTATTTATGTATATTAAAATTTTCAATTTGAATAACAGTTCAAATTCCAGGATAAGGCCGATAAAACATAAAATGTTTAAAATGCAAGAATTCCAAATCTGCATTATAAACAGTAATTTTTTTTACAATGAACATTGTTTCAAGTAGTAAACATTCATCGGCGGCACTTAAATCAAATAACATAGAAAGCCCTGACCTAAAAATGCCACAAACAAATACTCATTACCAAACATATTGGAAAAGGTCAAAATCTAGAACCAAGGACACCCACCGGATATAATGCACGGAATGTAGCCTCGGTATTTTTTGATAAATTTCTATAAAATGCAAAACTTTAAATTAGTAACGAAAATTGTAATTCCCTCGAATTCATTATTACTATACAACGTGAGGTAGAGGATATTCAAAATAAAGCATGTGTTTGTTTGAACAATATAATTCATGAAAAAAAATTGGACATAAGTTGAGAGTTGAACTTATGATTAACTACTCACGAAATGTAAATAGAAAGAGCTACATTACTGACAGAACAAATTCTATAAAAAAAAATTAGAACTTTCCACCTTAGGTAGCATTTCTGTTTCAAATGAAGAACAATCTTTATAAAATGTTCCATTTGGATATAGATTCCACAAATATTCGTGAAAATTAAGCAAGCAATGAAATTTTATTTATATTTATCAAGTTCATGGCGACAACTATGGAACATCTTGAGCTAAAGGTGTGCTTGATATATCCATTATTTGATATCCTCAGTGTGAATGTCTGATAACTGAAACAAGAACGTTGAGTATATGACATGCCATGTTCAATGTACAAACGAAATACAATTTCAGACAAGCCTTAAAACTAGTTTGAATATGAGCACAAAGAACAGGGAAAAAGAGTTGAAAATGACAATCCATCATAACAGTGTCGGTATTGAGATTCAAGTCTGAATATGACAAATATCTGCTAGTTTTTTTTCTATTATGCTCGAAAATTCTAAATATATCAAGATGGTACACCTTAATCTGAAAAATCTTCAAAGATCTTAATGATAAGATACCAACCAGTGTCAAGAATTCGAGAGTGAACACAGGTTAAACAGGTTACACTTCCCGAGTCTTCAATCCAACAGCAACTGAACTTCAGAAGAGTTTTAACCACTCAGAATGATTGTTCGGCCATTTTAGCTAACTTTGTCGCCCGCAGTCCGTCCGTGCGCCCGGTCTGATCTTTTTTTTTTTTTTGCAAATATGTTCACCTCTGAAATCATGTGACCTATGTAACTTGGTCTGAATCCTCATCAGGGTAGGGTTCTAATTTTTTTTTTCTATAGCCGACTCGGCTTAAAAAAAATATAGGGGTACATTGCACTTTTGCGAACAACCCAAAAACTATTGAAGCCATCAAAAATTTGACAAAGTAAAAATGATCAACATGCAAAGATCTGCCTAAACTGGAATTTTGTAGAAATTCTGAAGACTCATATTAAAGAAATTGCCCTTTTCCGTAAAATGTTCAAAATTTTGATGTTTTTTATTTTTTATTCAAAAAACTTTAACAGATGGAGGTTTAGTTTAAATTGCGAAAATTTCAACAGTTCATGATCTACCAATATGGCAATTTGAAGAAAAACCTGAGTACCTATATATATATATATATATATATATATATATATATGAGTTATTGTCCATTATTGGTCAAATGTTTTGTTATTTTACACTTTTTGTTTTGTATTTCAAAAGCAATGTGAGATAGAGGTCAAGTTTGAACTGTAAAACCAAGACAATGACTGTATTTTATTGAAGATGGGCAATTTTCTGACCTTATCCAAGATGGCCTCCAACGGGGAACTTAGTTTAACATTTAAACCTATGGGAAACGTTTTCTTATATCCCATTCTGAAATACTACTGGGCCAATTGGAATTAATCTTGGTCATGATAGTCTTTAGTTGCCCTTTTGAAAAATATGTCCGACAATTCCGCATCACATTGCCGCCAGTAAGGAACATAATTTAATATTGCATCCTATGGGAAAGCATTCAAAGATTTTCTCCACTGAAACAACAAAGCCAATAAGATTCATTCTTTGTCACAATAGTTTTTGGGTGGTCCCCTTAAATACTTGTCTGTCCAGTCTGCACCTCATCCTAGATCGCCAACACTGGGATACTTAGTTATCCCCGCACTTTTCTGAAGAAAATGCGGGGATGTTTTAGTTCCGTCAGTCCTTCCGTCCGTCTGTTCGTTAGATGAACCTTGTCATTGGAACTCCTCCTAGATTTTTGGATTAATTGTTATAGAATTGTTGCATATATGCTGCAGATGCGCAAAAGCTTTTTTTTATATTGGTCTTTGTGCAAACAAAGGCCCAAAGATGTCAATAAGAACACATGTGAGCTTGTCATTGATCTCCTCCTACAGTTTTGGATTTATGTATTAAATTTTGTTATAGAACGTTGCATATAAGCTGCAGATGTGCAATAAGCTTTCGGATTTTTGATATTGGTCTTGGTGCAAACAAGAGGCCCCAAGATGTCAATTTTGACACATGTGAGCTTATCAGCCGACCTCCTCCTACATTTTTGGATTTGTTATAGAATTGTAGCATATAGGCTGTAGATGTGCAATAAGCTTTCGGTATTTTGATTCCGGTTCCAACTTTGGTAAATTTCCTGAAAATGTCAAAGACTCATATTTTTTAACTTTTAGCATATGATCTCATATTTTTTTGGACGTGTTTGGAAAAAATAAATTCTAAATACTTAGAATTCTGAAATGTGATTCCAATTTTGGTACATATCCCGAAAGTCTCAAAGCCCACTTATTTTTTTGAAATTCTACCTAGCAACCATACTTTTAGAATTTGTTTCAATTAGACAAACATTTTCACAAATTGGATTTCAAAAATATTTGATTCCAATTTTGGTAAATTTCCTGAAAGTCTCAAAGACCAATTATTTTTTGGAATTCTACCTAGCAACCATACTTTTAGAATTTGTTTTGTTTTGAACAAATATTTTCATATATTGGATTCCAAAAATTTTGATTTCACTTGTGGTTAACTTCCTGGAAGTCTCAAAGACCACTTATTTTTGGAATCCTACATTTAGTGCTTAAATGCTTTAAAAATTTGTTTGAGTCAGGAGAAACGTTTTCACCATTGGTTTTTCCAAAATATTGGATTCCAATTTTGGTAAACTTCCCGAAAGTCTCAAAGACCTCTTACATTTGGAAATTCTTCTCAACAACCATCTTTCTTTGTATTGTTTTTAGTAAAAATAGTGATTATCCATAATTTGAATTCCAAATTGTTGAGGAAAATTAGGTCTATAACAACTGTTTTCTTTGTCAAACCGGAAGTGCGGGGATGGCCATCATTTCTAATGGCACTACCTCTGAAACTACTAGGTAAATTGGAACAAAGCATCTTCATAATAGTCCTTAGTTGGTCCCCTTCAAAAAGGTGACGAGTAAGACTTCACCATATCCAAAATATATAATTGCCATTAAGAAATATAGGTCAACTTTGAAGAAAATAACGTCTATTGGCATACTTGACAATGAGGCCCTTTTTATTAAGGTTTTTATTTGGACTGTCTATGTCAGCCATGGCCAAGCTCTTGAGAGACTCTTACAATACTGTAATGACCCTTTAGGTTTAGATTTTAATTAAGTTTAAAGGCACACATGACTTTTATCTAAGGACAACAAACGCTGTTGACGTCACAAAAAATAATAAGGACACTTTGGCTACATCTCCTGTCACGTGACATAACATTGCATTCCGGGAAATCTCGTTTTGGAAAATCTCGCGCAGCAATGTTATGTCACGTGACCGGAAATGAGCCAAAGTGACATTTCTGGGGGAAGGAGAGAAGGCGCAACAGAAAAGTTTTACTTCTATATATAAGAAGCTGTGCTTCTTATATACAGAGGCCTTTAAAAACATGCTGTTATGTGTATTCTTTTTTACACATGAACAGTACTATGATCACCATCTCAATAAAAAATCAATAGGTTTTGGCTACTATGTGTATGATCCAAATCTCAATATTAATTTTTTTTATCCCGATCCCGAACTAAATACAAAAGTAAAAATATGCTTACAATATTTTTTTCTTCTTTTTCTTGCCTTTTTGTTTTCAGCAGGTGTTTTTGCGTATTCTCTAAGTCTATCAGTACAGAGAAATGATAAAATTAACATTTCTACAGAACAATAAACCTAAATAACTTCTTTCCTCTTTTCTCCTTTACATTTTCATGTACTTCTTTCTTCAATTCATTTTCTTTTTGTAATATTTCATCTATTTTTTTGTTGTTTTTCCCAAAAAACCCACTCTGCATTAGGGGCTTGTGACCCTTAATGTCAAATATATACATGAGTATGAATATTTTCAACATTAGCTGCATTTATTTTTTATTTTCTATTTATTTTTTTTTCATAGCATCACTTTAATATAATAATACTATTACAATTTCCTTTTTTTTCTTTATTTTTTCTTTTTTTTCTTTTTTCCTTTTTTTTTACATTTTCATTTTTTTTCTATAACATTATTTGTTATAAGATAATACTATTAACAATATTATTCACAATATTACTACAATGTTAAGGCTATTTACAATACTTATCTATTTTACAATATACATATATTTTGAAAACAAATATAAAAAACAATAAAATCATAATCTATCATAATGCAAAAATATACAATATAATGCAAAGTACTTTTTTTCTGGTAAATTAAAATTGTACATTATCAGAAAAATATTCCAATTTTGCATTTTTAAACTTAGTTTAATAAACTTTTCGGATAATTAATTCCTTGGCTTTATTTTTTGACAAACCCATTTTCATATATTTAACTTTCAATTTTTCAATTTTCTTTTTTTCTTTTTGAATTCTCATGCCTTCGCAACGTTTACAATATGTTTTGTAAAAATATGTATTCCATTCAAATTTATTAAATTCCGATAAATAATATAGTTGTTTACATGTACTGCATACTTTATCTTTTAGCTGAAAAAAGCAAAAATACATTTTAATTAATAATTTTTAAACAATAAATTTTGACCAAGTATCAAAATCTAATATTTGATGTTCAATATATTTCAAAACATGGCTATTTAATTTTAATTTACCATTACATTGTCTTTGAAAAAAAAGTTGTGTTATATTTGAAAATTTCTTATTTCTTTCAATCTAAAAAAACTAAAGAAAACTAGTTTATAGGGGAGACCAAACAAAATCAATGAGCAAAAAAAATATCTACATTTCAAGAAAACAAAAAAATTATACAATATACATAATTAAGAAAACAACCGACTTTTGTTCAAAGTGGGCTGTTTTTGAATTGAATGATAAGCTCATCCACGTTTAAATGCAACAGTCGGGAAACTTACCTTTCAAAGTTCAAAACTCCTTTTTTTCTAATAATAAATATATTTTCTTAATATTGTTAAATATTACATTAGAATTATCTTTCATTTATAGTTAAAAAAGTTGATAACCGTAAGGGTATGAAATGTCTCTTAAATAGCGTTTTGTATAACAAATTCTGTAAGTTTATTTTCTATGAAGCTATATAATCGAAATTGTTTGATATCTCTATTTATTTTAAAATGTCTAGTTATAATTTTCTCAATTTCTTCATTTTTTGTCCAAAATATTTTTCATTTGATAAAAATTAACTAATTTTTTATTGTATTAATTAACTTTACAAACTGTGTCTCCTTTATGTGTCAAATAAGCATAATTTTTTGGATCTCCTGATACAAATTCTGTGATGTAATCATTCATTTGTTAATTCTCCTAAATAAGAACCTAACTTTGGATTTTACATGTTTGGATTGTGTACATATATTATACTGTCTGTGTCATGATAAAGCTCAGGACTATCTAACAATTCTAATTCTTCGTACAGTTTTAAACGGGCATAACTTGTAGTGAAACTTGCTAAAAACACATTACTTATTGAATTGTTATCCTCAATTAATTTTTTGGTATTTGAAAAATTCACCATCAAAAACTTCTTGTTTACAATAAAGAAATCGTTCAATGTAATTAACATGTCATTAATCAATTGAAAAAGTGAAGCTAATTCGTCATCTGTGAAAAAACAGCATGAAGGATAAAGTGGTCGTTGTCCAAATTTTCCCCAAAAACTATTTAAAAGTAATTTTGCTAAAGATCTTAAACCAGGGTTTTTCTGTATCTTGTAGTAATCTAGTGATATTCCCTCTTGTTCATAGTAATCTTGAAAGTATTTCCATTTATTTTCTTCAGTATTGCACCAATCTGCCATCCGCTAGCTTCTTGTTTAATTTTTAAAAATGTGTTTATAAATACAAAAAATACCGAAGTTGCATAAAAAACAGTAAATTTCGTTATGCTGTACATGTGTTTCAACGAGTAACCTCTCATCAGCAGCATTAAAATCAAATAATAAGGAAAGTCATAATCCAAAAGTAGTCCAGAAAGAAGTACTCATTTCCAAAAATATCGAAATAGGAAGCCAAATCCAGTACCAAGGACATCTACCGAGTGCCATACACGGAATGAAGCCTCGGTATTTTTAAGTGATTAGAATTTTGATAACTTTGATAATTTTGATAAATTCAGTAAAAAGTCCTCCTGTTTTAGTTTGTTGATCATATTGTTCAGATAATGGAAAATGATAAATTTCAAAAAAAATTAAGAATTCTGTGTCCTTTTTCTACAGCTTTCATAATTTCAGGAGTACACCATGTACCTATAAAACTACATTCTTCATCGGAATGTGTACAGTTGGAGATTTCTTTTTCAGCAAATATCTTTTTGAATCTTTTCCTTTTACTGGTAATACTGGAAAATATAATTTCTTTGGAGGTAAAATTTTAACTTTAGCTATTCCAAAATAGTCATTGATATCTTTAGAATTTTCCGTTATTATTACAGGATGTCCTATTTCTTGTATTTGTTAATGTATGGATATAAACTTGTAAAATCTACATATCTTATTCGCTCATTTGTTTCAGAATCGAGTGTTTTATATAACTGTATTGCATTTGTCCTTCCTCCAAAAAAGAATCTCTAGGATCTAATCTAGTATTAAATTCCAAAGTTGAAAGAAACTGAATTAATTGTGGATTGGATTTTTTATCTTGTAAGAAGTGTTCCCATTTTTCAATGACGGTATATCCTGCTTTTTCCAAATATGTTTTTGTATTTTGGGTTCGAACATATAATTCATGTAAACTTTTTCCTTTTAAAATGGTTTAAATCTATCAGAAGGAAAACATTGTAAACATCCATGAAAAACACATCCATTAAATTCAAAAATTTTTTTGGTTTCTTTACAGAGTCCATCTACATAATATGCTCCTATTTTAACTTATACTGAACCATTTAATGCGTGTTTTATATCTTTTCCCGTTGTATGTCTTACCCATTCTAAGTATTCAATACTTGATTGACTATAGTTGTTGGTAGTACAGTAACCTGTAGTGGGTATAAGTCCAATTTTTGATTTCAAAAAAGTGATATTTTTATAATTGGTGATTTCTTCATTTGTTTCTATACGTCTGAGTTTATTTTGCATTTTTGTAGCAACAACCCAGTTGTTATCTAATAGCTGAACTCTAACTATATTTTCAAAAAAATTGGTTTTAAATAGAGCCATGGTCACAGTCGCCGCAGATATGTTATCGGAAGGATCAACTTTGGTGTTTTCAATCATCAATGATCTAAAGTTAAGACAGGCTTGTTTTAATAATATAACATCACTTCTACAGTATTCCATCAATTCTTTTTGAAAATCATAAAATATAGGTTGTTTATCATACCATTCAAAAAATTCTATTCTCTGTGCTTCCATCATTTCATCCGGTTGGAAACAACGGCAGTAGAACACCGAAGGAACAAAGGGGTGAATATCCAAGGTGTTAAATATGTGTGGAAAAAATCCTTTCTTTAATTCAGTCAATCCAAATGCTTTGGGTAGAGATGTTAATTTCATCGGTAAGTAATTAAAAGAATCTAAAAAATGCATATTGAATTGTTTCAATTTTAAATACATCAATGTACCTCCCGAGAAAAGACATGTTCTTGTTTGATTTTCTGTTCACAAAAAATTTTAGTAAGAAATATCCGTCGTATCCTTTCATATTATGTGCTATAAGTTTAAAATCTGTATATCTTTTGGTTAAAAAATGTGAATAAAATTGTTTGTCACAACCTATACCTTTGAAAATGTACTCTTTGTTAAAAGGACAATTCAAACAGGGTGTATTATTTGGAATATCACACAAATGACCACAATTTATTTTTACAATGAGTATCATCAATATTATATTTTTCACAATGAGATGAAGCTAAAACTAAATTGGGTGTATGAGCTTCTCTACCACAACTTGCTTGTTCACAATGTTTACAAAGAAAACAGCTATAGCATAATTGATCTTCTGAACATTCATCTTTTATACAACCCTTAACATTATTGGGAGTATAACCTGAAGTGCATTCATTTTTAAAACAACCTTGTATTGCTTCAAAGTCATAAAAAAAAATTGTGATTATATTTGGTGGGAACAGCATAATTTTTTCGGTAACAAAGATGATTTTCTGAAACTTGTGATCTACAGTTTTTAAAAAAATTTCATTTCATTTATGCTGGTCTTTTACAGATCTTTTTTTATTTTCTTTTACAAGTTGGACAGAAAAAATAATATTGACATATGGGTTGTCCTTTAAATTGAATTTTCTTATGGTTTTTATAATATGTAATATTTTTGCACATTGCAGAACAATCATGACATTGTATTTTATTTTAATTGACAATTTGTGAACAATAAGAAAAGCAAAGATTACAATATGCCAAACATTTATGATCGTATCGGTTTTGATATGGCGTCATACAATGTTCACATACATATTTTGTCTGAAAAAATCCTGTTAAGCTTACTATCAAATCGTAGTGATTGTCATGTAAAAATAAATACACATTTTCTGCATACTTCTTTTCAGATACATAAATGAATTTGGCTTTTTCAAATTCTTGTTGAATGACATGTAGATTTATACGTAAAATGTTTTCAAACAATCTAAAATGCTCTTGGAAGTATTGTAATAATGAAGTCTGTTTTGTAGCCCTTTGTGAAACACATTTATAAAAACGATCTGTACCTATTTTTTGTAAAATAGATTATAGTATGCTGATTTTGAAAAATCGTAACTGTAATCTATAGTTTTTCTTTTCATCAATCTAATATATCTGACCAGTATAGCTTTATATCCCCAATTGCTGTTATTATTACGTATTTGTACAATAGATTTGCTGTGTTGAATTCTTTCATTTGAAAATAGATCTTTATTATATTTTTCGCCTTGTATTTGCATTATATTTGATAAAATTCCTATATTTATATCCAGAGTGTCGTCAACAGGTACATCTTCATTTGAATTTAGTACATATTCTATTTGGTTAAAAACTTCATCAATATCAAAGGTTCTTAACTGTACTGGAACTATATGTATGTTGGTATTTACTTCAGGACTTGCTACTGTTTTTTTAAGAAAGTCATCAGGTTGATAACGTTTTTGTTGATTATAAATCATTTTTTCGAATAAATTCTTCATTTCTTTCTGTACATTTATAAACTTCTGTTGAAGTACGTTTTTGCTGTTAATTTTAACATTATACGTAATTTCTTTTGCAACGCCATTAGCAAAAATTTTCTCTTTTTTTTTTGACATTTGAAACTGTAAATGAAGAATATAAAATATTAATATCTGTTTACTTAAAATTGCAGACATTTTGAATATATCGATTTATATAAAGTAACAAAATACTGAAGTTACTGTAAATTTAGTGTCTGCATATGGGCATTTGGACTACTTGTATCTCTTCAGTGCAGATAAAATCTAAACATTTGGAAGACCATAAACTCAAAGATGTTTAAAACTGATAGAGAATAAAAAAAACAAAGATGATCTAATTGGAAAGCCAAAATCAACTAAGGATAGAGCTTTGCATGAGGAAGATACTCATTAGTTTTCAATAAAAATTTTCAAAAATCTAGATATTGCAAGTTTCAAAATTAATCGGGTTTCTGGTCAGTAAACTGGGCTGGTGAATACTTTCTTGGGACTTGTATAAAATTATTATTTTACAAAATATTGTATTGAATAAATCATTTTTTATATAAACCTTACCATTAGTTTATCTTCTGGATCTATCATTTCCATATTCTCTTCTCTTCTTTCAATTTGTTCTTCTACTGCTTCCTCCATTCTTACATCTTCATCTAACTTGTTTCTTTGTTCCATCTTTTTTTAAAAATGAAAAAAAAAATATTTCATTCCAATTTATAGTTTGATTTCTATCTTGGAAGATACCATTTGATTGTTATGGGGGTGTTATGGTCAGTTTTTTCATCCTAATTATTTCTAGTCAAAGGGTATCATTCTGTTAATTTTTTTTTCAATTTCAGCAATCACCCCCATCATCTCCATTAAAATGAAATGGTTGCTTCCAGTTTCTATTTTTTTAAAACTTTCTCTGGTTTGTTAAAAATAATCTTTCTGATTGGTTGAAAATAATCTAGTAATCTAAGATCTTTTCTGATTGGTTGAAATTAATCTAGTAATCATCTAAAACCTTTTCTGATTGGCTGAAAATAATCTAGATATTACGTAAAACTTGAAATTTCTCAACAAAAAAA
>MJUU01044187.1:273875-285064 GCA_002080025.1 Modiolus philippinarum | reverse complement strand
CCCCAAAAAAAAATGTCACTTTGGCTCATTTCCGGACCCGTGACATAATACTGCATTCTGGGAAATGTCGTTGTGGAAAATCTCGCGCAGCGAGATATTTAAAAATGAGATTTCCCAGAATGCAATGTTATGTCAAGTGACCGGAGGTGTAGCCAAAGGGTCCTTATTATTTTTGTCACACAGCTGCTATTTGTATATTTTTTTCTATTTCATTTGTTAAGAAGAAAAACACATCTGATTATGTAATTAATTTTTAAACTGTTTTTTTTTATCCCAAACATGACAGGTAATGAAAATGTAAATGATTGTAATCAAAATTAAGAAATGAACTATGTTTGACAAACAATAATGTTTATAACATCAACTGTACGTCGTAATGATATTATACCATATTCGAAATATGATCCTATAGCTGTCTGATTGTGTAAGTGATATCAAAAACAAGCATTTCAAGTTTAAATTTGCCTTACTTGCACAAAGAACTTCTTTAACCATTACGTTTTTAACTATTTTTGTGAAACATGATATATTTTTGGATCATTGTATTTTTTATGTCACGACTTAAAAGCAATCATATTCAAGATTATTAGATTGTATAATTATGCAATTTAGTGAGATATATCTCCATATATGGTAATGATTTTATGCATTTAAAAACGGAGAAAACCTCAGATCCTGGTAGTTGATCGATAATTTCGGGCAAAATGTGTAATAACGATGTATCTGCCTTGGTCATTGACAATGGATCTGGAATGTGTAAAGCTGGATTTGCAGGAGACGATGCTCCACGTGCTGTATTTCCATCAATCGTCGGCAGACCCAGACATCAAGTTAGTTGAATTTTGCACTTATTCAATTTAGAAAGTGATCCATCAGTCAGCATAGCAAATATTTGCATATTAATTCGTCTTGATTAAACTGTTAACATTTTTACATCAGGGAGCAACCATTTGATTTTTTAGGTAGGTGGCACAAGAAAGGAATATCCTTGATATTTTTTTCATGCAAACTTTGAGCGTGACAACTTTTTTTTTCTTTTGCCCAAGCCAGAAATTTCGCTTCATTTATGTCATCCTAGTTAATTTTTACAGCTTCATCCTGTTCTGATAAATTTTTTTCACAAAATTTCTGATCCCGGAATTTTCTTCGAAGTCCTTCCTAGTCTATTCCCCCCAAAATCAAAAGGTCGCTCCTTTAACGTAAACCCAAAAAATGGCAGGATGACCTAGAAATGAACCAAATTCGGCTCTGTAAGGTTAAATGATTAATTGCTTCATCTCTAATTTAAATATCATCTCATCATCTCTCCTAGCAAAAAGGGCCATTTTAGCTCATGCCATCGGTTGGTATCCGTTGGCGTCCGTTCGTCGTAAACGGTTTTGTATGCCCCAGATCAAGGATTAGGGCCATATTGTTTTTTACATGTCTGTCTGTGCGTCCGAAACTTTAACCTTGGCTATAACATTTGAACTATTAAAGATAGACTCATCATAATTGGCAAGAATAGGTCCTGTAAAAGAGGAACATCAATATACCCCCCAAAAATAGGTCAGGTTCAAGGTCGAGGTCACAGAGGTCAAAATTATAAGTTCCATTTTCATATGTTTTTTATGTAGAGAAAGATAACTCTCACCAAAATATTAAGATTACATTTTCAAATTCATTAAACTGATAAAATTGTAGCTTGGGCATATGTAGTCTTTCACAAACACATCTTGTTTCAAAAATGTTTTCCTCTGAAACCACTGAGAAATTTTTAACCAAACTTGGCCTGAGTCAACACCAGGGAATATAGTTCTTAAATTGTATCAGAAAGTCCGACAACCGGCTACATGCTGAAAAAACGTTGCAGATGACAAACATCTGGAGAAGTGAGAAAAAAAATCTACCTATCCCGCGATTGTGAAGAAAATCTGACAACAAAGTGTTATACATTTTGTCATTATATTTCAGAAACGATTTGAGAGATAAATTACGTTTAGATTTTAAAAATGTTCGGCATAAATATCAAGCATAACATACATTTCACTGTCGGAAATGCCAACGAATCGATGTAGGAGTTATTGTACTTTTATTGTTAAATTTAAAACATTTTTATACAATTGTCTTGTATTTGATTTGATTTCAAATAAAGACTGAGTTAAAATTGCAAAACTGTTGAGCACTGTTTAGAACTACATTTTATCTTAATGGGTGAAGTTTTTCTGGCGAATTGGTATATGAGTATCAACAAATTTTAATGGTTTTTGTAATTTTTTTGAGATACAGGTTATGTTTAAATTGCTAAAATGTTCAGCATGTCAAGAGTTATATTTTTTTCTTCTCGAGCGAATTATTATAGGGGTTATTGTCTTTGTTCGACGAATCTTCATAGGAGTTCTTGAGCTTATTCAATGTGTTCAATTTTTTTGTATTTCTTTATAGATTTTGTCATTATATTTCAAAAGCGATTTGAGATAGAAATAATGTTTTAAATTTCAAAAATTATCAGCATATCATGGCGACAATTTATTTTACTGTCGAAGATTCAAAACGAATCCGTAAAGCAGTTAATGCCATTTTATTGTCAAATTTTAAAGATTCCTGTATTTGAGTTGATTTGAAAAAGAAGTTTGGTTATAGTTGCAAAAATGTTCAGTATGAGGACTACGTTTCAAGACAATTACACTTGAAATCATTTGCAGCACTTTAGTTGACTTTTTAACCTTTTTACCGTTTCCGGGGTATTAGGCGCCGTTTTTAAATTATCTTCCTTTTAACGAACTTGGTACATGGAGATTCCGACAGTTAACAAATAAAGTGATATGGAGTAAATGTACATAGGACAAAAACCTAAGATCAACGTTTTCATTGTTTTCTTAATCTTGAAGTCACCATGAGGCCTTCAACAAAGAGCAAAATACTCCTATCTAAAAGCAAGTTCAAGACGGCCCCTGCATCGGTTTGAGCGGAATTCACTTTCTAAATGTTGAACAACGCCAGATTCATATATCCATTTTGCCATGGATGCAGGATCGTCAACAAGCATAACAATTCGGGCAAAGTAGTCTTAGAAACACTGTCGTCCGTAGCCCGACAAATGGACCAATAGACTATACAACATATAAACGATCACAGGGTACTCATCGAGTTGACTGTAAGAAAACATGGCAAGTAAAATCGGGAGTGGTTCTGATTAGGCACGGACTATTTGATTTTCAGGGGTTGATGGAGAATTATCTACATGAATTATCTATCATAAAAGTAAACCTTGTCTTACCATGTATTTGTAGAGACTTGTCTAATGTGCATTTACTCCATTTCCTATCATTGTTATGTATTAATATTGTCAATGAGAAAACTATACATATAATCAGAACAAAAGATTTTGAAACATTTACCGGTCGCTATACTGCCTTCAATAATGAGAAAAAACAGGCCCTGGCGAAAAGATGAGAAGTAATTCAAACAAGATACCAGCCAGTATTAAAATAATTGACCAGAATAAAGTGCACAGAGACAATGAAAGACCACTGAAGTACGTCGTTGACAAACAGGCTCACACAAATTGCGATGGAAAAAGCTTTTCTATAGTCTTAGAATAACACCAACACACGAAAGAAACACAGAAGAAAATCAAATGCCCCGCGCCTTTGCGTGCAAACCCAAACAAACGCTAGATCTTTTAAACATATAATTTACGGATTTTATCTGCAATAAATCATACTAATATAAATTGATGAGATCCATTATGGGGATGGAATGTAAAATGCCCTTATCAAGGTACAAATTACAGTGAAGCGTTTTTAAAACTGGCACATCGACATCTCTTTAAAAAGGTTAACGATAAAACCATGATAGTTTGAAGAAAACTGCACATTAATTTTCAAAAATATTTTTATTCCATTACATTTTGATTAATATCAACAACGAATTATGCACATATGTTTCTCTTGTTATATTGTTTTATTTCAAGTATATACATATGTAACATCATTTAGACGTGCCATGGAAACTGATTCAGTTTTAACTAAGACATTATTTTTTAGGGTGTGATGGTCGGCATGGGTCAGAAGGACAGTTACGTTGGAGACGAAGCTCAGAGTAAGAGAGGAATCCTCACCCTGAAATACCCCATCGAACATGGTATTGTTACTAACTGGGATGATATGGAGAAAATCTGGCATCACACATTCTACAACGAACTCCGTGTAGCACCAGAGGAACACCCCGTTTTACTGACAGAAGCTCCAATGAACCCTAAAGCCAACAGAGAAAAGATGACACAGATAATGTTTGAAACCTTCAATTCTCCAGCTATGTATGTCGCCATTCAAGCCGTGTTGTCGTTATACGCTTCCGGTCGTACAACTGGTATTGTTTTGGACTCTGGTGATGGCGTAACACACACTGTTCCAATCTACGAAGGTTATGCACTTCCTCATGCTATCATGAGATTAGATCTCGCTGGACGCGACCTTACAGACTATCTTATGAAAATTCTCACAGAACGTGGTTATTCTTTCACAACTACAGCCGAGAGAGAAATCGTCAGAGACATTAAAGAAAAATTGTGTTATGTAGCTTTGGACTTTGAACAAGAAATGGCTACAGCCGCTTCATCTTCATCGTTAGAAAAGAGCTACGAATTACCTGATGGACAAGTTATTACTATAGGTAATGAGAGATTTAGGTGTCCAGAAGCAATGTTCCAGCCATCTTTCTTAGGTATGGAATCATCCGGCATCCATGAGACAACATACAATAGCATAATGAAATGTGACGTAGACATACGTAAAGATTTGTACTCTAACACCGTTTTATCTGGTGGCTCATCTATGTTTCCTGGAATCGCTGATCGTATGCAGAAAGAAATGATAGCACTTGCACCAAGCACAATGAAGATCAAAATCATTGCTCCACCAGAAAGGAAATACTCCGTATGGATTGGTGGCTCCATCTTAGCCTCACTTTCAACATTCCAACAGATGTGGATCAGTAAACATGAGTATGATGAATCTGGTCCGTCCATCGTCCACAGGAAGTGCTTCTAAACAAATCTTTTACATATTCCCTAGCTCAATATATATTTCCCTAGCTCAATATATATTTTTGAATATATACGGGATACTTAGGTCTTTATTTCAAATTTTAGGAGTTATCCAGCAGACATACCTTACTTCGAAGATTATTTTCCTTTTTTACAATATAATGAATATATTGTTATTTCAATATTTTATTCTACAGATGGCCTTGGGAGACACAACAGACTTTCTTTAATTTCTTTATAAAATGCATATTAGGTGATACGTTCACCTTTTCCTCAATTTCTATCTCGGCTCGTACAAAAGTACATACATTTCATAAATATGTAACATATACAGATAATGTCCGAAGAAATTTAAGCAAGTAAGCAAAAGTTAGAAAATTCAGAAATTTCTTTCGACCAATTTATCAGTAAAACAAAACCTAAAAATATAAAACAAAACAAAACCTAAAAAAACTTAAAATAAATGGCACGACTTGCTCTAGACGTGGATGTGGCGTTGGTCGACATCTAGCAATGATTTCCGCTCAAACCGGTGCTAAGGACCGCCTTGAACTTAAAGTGAGTTAGGAACAAAAATCGTTGTTGAAGGCTGCATGGTAATTTCAAGATGAAGAACAATAAAAGCGTTGTTCCATTGCTTGTTTTTACCATGTATTTGAAGAAACTTTGTCTCTTGTGCATTAACCCTATATCCCTTCATTGATTATACAATACATATCTAGAATGAAATGTCATCCCCTAGATAGTAGAATATTGCATCTGTATAGACCAAATTTTACGAGGTGCCCCATAGTGCATTCTTTGTAAAATATTCTTAAAGTTTCACATTTTCCCTCCTCAATTTTGTTGCAGGATTTTTGACAAGATGTCGAGGAATTGTCGAAGTAGTATTGCACTAGTCGACAAGGTGCTGCTGTACATTTGCATTTGGCCTCGCCGCATGTTTCTCGTCTTTATTTTTGTCTCACCTATCAAAGGTGTTGTCGTCGGTCTCGCCTTTATCTTTCGCTCACTGTTTCTAAGATGCTTTCATTTATCTAGCCTTTATTCTGGTTTTTGTCTTGAATTTATTCTCGCTTCGATCTCGACATTAGCTTTGGTCTTGCCTTAATCTTTTTTCTTAGTTAAGATGTTATCACTAGTCTCGCCTTTCATTGACTTTGGTCTCGCCTTTAATTCATCCCTTACCCTAACTTTTCATCTCAATCTGCGATCATCTGTTTGTTGCTGTGCTGTTAGATAATCAGTAATGTTGTCTTTGTTCAAATATGCCATGATTTACTTCCTGAAATCATTCATCAGTATAGTCATGCAACTCATGAGTATGGTTTTGACTGTCACTCTGCGTCCCTAAGCGTTTCTCCAGGCTTCAAGAATTTAAGAATTGTACATGAAAATATAGCTTAGTTAGTGTCTCTATCCTAATTATATCCTCCTAAATTATATTCTTCAACCTGTTGTCCGTAATGGGACTGGTTTGCATCAATCGTTTTGTTAACAATTCTTTTCCCATGGTGATCCCAAAATCGGTGTCTTTCATCGGTGACTTACTCAGATTCCTCAGTAATATGGCTTTTCTCGGACATTGTATACTCGGATTCTACAGCTTTGTTGGTTATCCCCCCTGCTTCAGTGTATGAGCCGAATCCTATTGACACATAAGATTGAAATTTCGATTTGATATGACAATTACAATGTTTGCAAACGTATACTCCAGAGTATTTCACCTCTCCAGATCCGAATGAAAAATGAGAAGGTAACAATGAACGGAATTATAAATCAACAATGAGAGGATATGGAGTAAACGCATATGAGTCTTCAAATACATGATTAAACAAAACGTGGATCAACGCTTTCATTGTTGTTCATCTTGAATTCACAATTGAGGACTTCAACAATGAGTTTTCCTCATACCTAATAGTAATTTCAAGGCGGTCCCCAGGTACCGGTTTGAACGGAATTAATTGGTAAATGTCGCGCAACTCTTCATCTATGTATTCCTTTCATCATGGAATCACAACATAACAAACACAGGGCAATCATCGAGTTACTTGCAAGAAAACTTGGCCTAATAAAACAATGAGATATGGGAACTCTAAACAGAATTGTCAGAATAACATTTGGTAATTGCAAAAAATAAAATGTCATAATTTGAAAGTAAGGTAGCGTATGTATATGAGATATTCTTCCAAGAACAAGTACACTATAATTGAAATATATAGAGAACATACATCTCTCGCATGGGGAACCTTTTTACGGACTCAACACTGCAGTCTTAAATTAACAATGAAAGGATATGGAGTAAATGCACATGAGACAAAGTTTCTCTAAATACACGCTTCAACCAAGCATGCAATGGAACAATACTTTTATTGTTGTTCTTCATCTTGAAGTCACCATGAGGCCCACAGCGAGCTTTGCTCTTGCCTAACAGTACAAAACTTTTATTATTGTTCTTCATCTTGAAGTCACCATGAGGCCCACAGCGAGCTTTGCTCTTGCCTAACAGTAAGTTCACGCCAGCCCCTAGCATAGATTTGAGCAGAATTCATTGCTAGATGTCGAACAACGCTACATCAATGTGCCCCTTTCTTCATGGATGCGGGGTTGTTAACAAACATGAATTTATCTGGCAAAGCTCTCTTACAAATGCTGTTATCTGGATTCACATATCAAAGGTCACAAATAAAGGGTTGGGGACGTTAATGGTCAATATCTCCACGACAGTAGAAGCTGGATCTTTAAAAAAATCTTTTTTTGACTCAATGGCCTCCATTTACCTACGTCAGATATCTCCAAGTCATGCAAACCAAAAAAAACAACGCTAAAAAATGTACGCAACTGTTCATGTTTTTCCTCCATTCATTCCTTTATATTCTCTGTAGTTTTCTACAAATATTGTCAGTAGATATGGCGTGGAAAGTATTCTGCATCAAATGGCAACTGTATTGTACGTTGTTTCTGTGTATATTAGTATTGTTTTTAAAATAGTTGTATCTAGTCACAGGCCTTTATAGACTACTTCAAATGATTTTTCTTTTGTGTTCTTTTTTATTTGTTAGTCAATTTTAAGGGATTCAACATTTTCATCGGAGTCCTTATTTACACTTTAAATATTTGTGTCTCAAAATTTTATGTATTGATTTAGGTTCCTACCGCTAGCTCTTGCTACTGCCGGTACCAAGTGCGGCTATCCTGAGTTCCTATCGTTGTCCATGTTTGTCTGTTGTCATTTTATGGGTTTTCTTTTGCGGTTCAATGGTGTATTGTGACATGTTATTGTGGTTTTCGGCCATTGTAGGTGCTTCCTGTTATCTTTTCTGATGATCAGTGTGTCATTTAGGAAGCCTCGTGTATTTTCAGTCTGAACGATTAAAGGTTTTGATGGTATAAGACCAGGAACAATCATACAGTGGTATGAAAATGTTTGAGAGGTTAATTTCAAATCCTTTTCAAAAGCAGCAAGACTGGCTATCACATTGGTAATTCTCTGTAGTCCGTGGCTGGAATCGATTTCATTGCACATATCCGGACAATTTTCAGTCAATCTATTTAAACTTAAATGGGTAACATGAGCTTTACCTTGAAGTATAGACAAGATATATATATATCCACCTTTTCCAGTTTTAAATACATGGAATATCGTTTCACTAATTAAGCCTTTTAATGAATTGAAATATACTAATTTTTGGTAACAAATAAAAGCTAAATTCAAAAAAGGCATTAAAGCGAATGTAAGTGCTTTATCGCAAGTCGGCAACAATGACGTCAAATGATTTTAGTTCCAACTTATTGATACAAACGTCGAAACAACAGCAGTAGAATACAAAAGGACAAAAATCGAAGTCCAAAAATAAGCATTACTTTCTCTTAAAACTAGGGCTAAAGTTATTCGATCCTTAAATGATTAAAACATAATTTTGGGGTTACATTTTACTCTAATATACATACATAAAACCACGCAAGAAGAATTTTTTAAGGGTTCTGTTGGATCGTCTTGCTTAATAATTTGTGCAAAATGATAATTTTCATTTTTTTTTGGTTTTAATTTGAGGTATGGATTTCGCACAAAAATTGTATTAAATCTTTCAATGCCATTGTAACTTTGTTTCAGTAGCTATTTGATATTGTGCTTTTTAACTTTTAAGACTTAGTGCAGACTCACACAATTGCAATGCAATATTTAACACTATTCAATACTATTTATTTTATTCTGATTAGCTTAATTTTTCTTAAAAAAAAACAACACGACAGTAGAATACCGAAGGAAACAAGTGTAGCGAAGACCATAAAAATCGAAATCGAAAGACATGGCAAAAACGGCAACAGAGAAAAACAAAGACAAAACATGGACGTGAGACAACTACAATGCATGGACATAAAAAGACGACATTAAAAACTAAGGCACTCAAAGTGTGAACTCCCATTAAAACCTGGAGTGACATCAGGTGTTCCGGAAAGGTAAGCATGCCCTGCTCCGCTAGCGGCACCCGTCACACTATCAGTGAGTCAATCCAAGGTTGAGTCAAAAACGGTTATGTCAAATCCGTGAAGACATGAAATCTAGCTAAAAATGTCCGTTTTCATTTGGGACACAGACACGTCATATCTGTCAATGATATCATGGTGACGGCCATAAAATTTCTGAAGGGATGAAAGCAACAAAGGCTGAACAAATCCCTNAGTAACTTTTGGGACAGTGTTTTTGCTCTATTCAAAAAATCATTGTATAAACTACATGCGCGACAGTAACGAATCAACTTTGAAATGTACACTTCATAGGCTGGAGAGGTAGGTATATTGCTGCTCAGAAAGGGAAAATTCACAATTGGGAAGTACTTGTGAAAAAAATGCTTAACTACTCACTTATATTAAAAACCAAATACAAACAGATTGCCAAATATTGGAGCAAAGACTACCTTGACCATGGTTGGTAGGGAATAATATATGAAATGTTCAAGAAAACAATAATTTTCTAATCTTAAGATTTTAAAATTTTAGAATATTTCTGTAATTTAATCAAAACAATGATTATTTGATAATTTTCAGAAAATTTTGTCACTTCATTGTTGCAAGATAAAATCGAAGTTGGATTTTAATGTGAAAAAATCTCCGGTTTAAAAATTTTAAAAAAATGCCCCAGTTGCATAATAAACGGTAAAGTTTGTTCTGTTGTACACGCGTTTCGAGGAGTAATCTACCTTAAGCAACATTCAAACAAAATGGATATTAATACTTGCATACAAACTGTAGCTGTATAGGAGAATGAGAATATCTATTTCATGACCTTTTTTATATTGTTAAGGGTGGTAAACATTTAAAATAGTCTAAAATTCCAAGTTGTGACTTAAAAACGTAGCATTGCTGTGGGGAAATTTCCCCGCTTCATATGTAGCATTGTTACGGGGCGATTTCCTCACTTCTTATGTAGGATTGCTATGGTGCAATTTCCCCACTTCATATGTATCATTGCTGTGGGGCAATTTCCCCACTTCATATATAGCATTGTTGCAGGGAAATTTCCGCTTGATTTGAATTTCAGTATTTTAGATCTTCAAAGATATCCTATTGTGTGGAGCAATTTCCAAGATCTTCCAACATATCTTTTTGCAATTTCCCGATTAAGCATGTATATTTAGTTCTAATTCTATGTTTTTTTTTGTTTTAGATAATTAAAGTATAACTAATTGACCGTCGTGAATATCAATAAAAATGTCACGAATGCCGAACAACGCAGAAGGATTAAACGAGTTGCGGTCCGCAACGAGTTTAATCCACTGCGTTGATCGACACGCGTGTGTTCAACAACTATTTGCACAAAGAATTAAATGTTTCGCTTCTTGTAAGAGAATTAAATTATTTTTGCTCTTCCAGGCCATCGGAAAAACAAACCATTATTCAAATAATGTTTTTAAAACAAGTTATACGTATTTATTAGGCTATTCTACATTTAAAGAATAAAATTAACAATAATGCATCTTTTGCTAAATGGGTCCCATAAATATATCCGCAGGAACTAGAGATAAAGGAAAAACCAGAAACCACCAGATCTACATCTTTTTGGACTTACATTTTGAATTTGACGATAGTGGTCATTTCAGTACTAAAATTTACGACAAAGGGGACGATTTTAATATCAAAATGGATANATGTTCAAGAA
>MJUU01044187.1:259115-270422 GCA_002080025.1 Modiolus philippinarum | reverse complement strand
TTAGATATTGTAAGGTTCCAAAATAATCGGCTTTCGGGTCAGCACCGAAGTACTGACTACTAGGCTGGTGAATACCCTCGGGGACTTACAGTCCAACAGCAGTGGCATCGACCCAGTGGTAACAAATAATTGACATGTGCACACTGCATCTTTGTTAGACATAGTAATTTCTTAAATGTTAAAAGTTCTCATTTGTCAAAAAAACATCTGACAAATATTGTTTTTTTTCTTTCAAATGGTGTTAAAATCGCATATTACCATATCATCTCATCAATCTTTTATATAGATAAAAAAAAACATCAGAATGCTTTTTACAAAAACTGGCAAAACGTCGAGAATTTTCTTATGTATTTTTGTTTTTTGGGGGGTATTTTGGGGGGGGGGGGTGTCATCGTACATTTAGACAATTTCGTTCCATAAGAAACTCAAGGCTAAGAACAGTTGTCAGGTGTGTTCTCCAGATTAAATGGATTCAAATATTTGACACTGGACAGCGAAAAAACCAATTTTTCAGCAATATCTGGCTAAATATTAAGTTTAAGTCTTCAAATGTGTCTTTCAATTGCACTTTCATGATATAAGTCATGCAACTTTTATATATACCACAACTTTATCATTTATAATTATGCTATTATTAGCCAAAAATTGCAAATTTTCGCAATAACTTGTTGGGGAAGAAGTAAGTTTTATTATTCACAATGACTGAATATTGTATTAGATGCAACGATACATATGATGAACATAAATTTGGTTCTTTCTTTTATTTAATTTATTCTCCTGATCAATATTTGAGGCAAAGGAAAGACAGATCTGAGTCAAAAACGTTAATATTCAAAGACCTGTCCTTACCTTATTTTGGCTTTCTATTTGGATAATATTGGGTATTTGTTCTTTATCAATTTTTAACATTTTTTAGTTTATGGTCCTCCAAATGTTTAGATTTTATATGCTCTGAGGAGACATGAGTTGTCGAAATGGCCATATGCAGACAAATTTGCGGTAAGTTCGCTATTTATTGATTGTTTTTTAGGTAACATTTTTGATAATTGAAAACAGGAAACATCCCACTGATATGTTGTTTATTCAAGAAAAGATATTGAAAGACTGAAAACAATTGTCGGAATTTGAAATTGGGATGAACATTGGTTACACAATAACAAGAAAAACGTTTCGTTGGCATTTCGTTGGGTATATAAGGCAAACGTTTAATAGATTTAATTTTTGGGACGTATTTGGCATGGTGATGTCTTCAACTATGGACTAATGTCTCGGCATATTTTAATTCTGTGACGATTTATAATAATTCAGTCTTTGTAGTATGTGGTTGGTTTTAAATTTAAGATAAAAAAACCTTTCCATGGAGTTTCTAGTAACTGTCCTATCTTTGTTCTCTGATTGAATTCGCTTACAACATCACCTATAAAGTAAGCATGCTATATGATTTTTCAAATAACACAAGAAACACAAACCATTCCTCTTTGCTGTTTTGGCTTAAAATTTCTGTCAGCAGTTGGTGGTGGCATATTAGTGTGGTCTGAATGAACTGGAGAGCGGCCTACATCTTCAGCCCTGCAAAGTTTTTAGATTTTTCAAATTTTGAGATTTTGAACTTGAATTCTTGCAATCTTTGGCACGACCGTGATCTTGTCTAATGCATTCTACACTCAGTTGAAACACTTCCCACTTTGAACTGGACTTTGTTTTGGACGTACTGATAACTTATTGTGGTTATTCGTCTAACAGGTATGATTGTCGATTGCAATAATTCAAGTATATTTTGATGGCTTTCATTCCTTGAAATTTTTTACAGTCGTCTGCAACTTGGCTTTAAATTTACCCAAATCTAACAAACTTAAATTTTCTGAAGATATGTAACTATCGCAGTGGGTTGGTATGCAGCATGGTCACCCGAATCATTTTTTTCTAGATTTTCCCCTTTCTCCTCCCTTTTCACTATGCTATTTGTTGCCGATGTTTTATATTATATACTTTTGTTCTAGAAAGGTAACTCCAAAGACGTTGTTTTAAAGCTGTCAAGACTACTTTCTTGTCCAAGCATCCTTTTTTCTTAATATTTCCGCTATCGGATCGATACCACTGCTGATGGACTGTTAGTCATTGAGGGTATTTACCAACCCAGTAGTCCGTTCTTTGGTGCTGACACAAAAACCGATTTTATCTGGATATTTGCAGTACCTTAAATTTAGACTATTTTCCTAAAAACTAAGGAGAATCTGACTCTTCCATAGCTATGTAATTAGCCGTTTTGTACAAATTTTGGATTTATGGTCTCCAAAATGTATTCATATGAAGTGCACTGAAGTGAAATAAGTTGTTGAAATGGCATATGTAGAAGGTATTTACTGTAACATGGGTATTTTGTTTATAACCACTATCTGGATGAAGTCAGGACTTTAGTCTGTAGCAAGATTTGTCTTCTCTGTCCATGTTATGCCAGTCTTTCATTTTCAATTTGCAATTTTCCCATTACTGTCCTTTCTGATCCACGGTTGAAGATCTTGACATTCGAATCTCTCTCCCAGGTCATGAGTTAATATTAGCTTGTTCAAACTTCTGCTTCTGGTAATAAAACTTATGGGTACGATTTCAGTTTGTTTTACTGCTATTGATGTGATGAATTATACCAATAAGCTAATCAGAATGTTGAAAAATCAACTTTCCAAAAGCCGTCTAACAAAAATGATGGAAGCCATCGAGACTTATAAAAAATCAGCAATGAATTACTATTAAGTAATTGCACATGAGACAAAGTCTCTAAAATACGTGGTCAAACCAGGCAAATGAACAAAGCTTTTATTGTTGTTCTTCATCTTTAAGTTACCGTGAGTTGCTAAATGTCGAACAATACAACATTATAAATGTGCGATCGACCGGCTGCAGTTCTGCTGATAAGGGGCAAAGATAATTAAGGACTGATTATAAGCGAAGATAATGTATGATTGCAAGAAAAGCTTACAAAGTAATTGGTAAATGATTATGTACGAAATCAACGACAGGAACTCGGGACAGCCAGATAGGTACCGACACTAGAAAAGGCCAGCGGTAGGTAAAAACTGGTCTATGGCTACCCAAAAATAATAAGTTATTGGTTACATTTGTATATCTTTAAATGTAATCAATAACTTTTTATTAGCATGTCCATAACTAATTAATTATTTTAATGTGACCTAGAACTAAATAATGTAAGTTTGTCTTTACAGATGAATTCCTGTAAATATTGTCACCAAACCATTTTCTTAAGTAGTGTCGGATTGCAACAGTATCGTCGACTTAATAAAGATCACATAAAGTACAGTTGTGGAGTATGTCTAAAGAGATGCTCTAGAAAATATTCCCGAGACACACATGACGACAGTTACCTCCCATGTCACTAGTGTGGGTTATTATATCGAGAAGCCAAGATAATCTGTATGAGAACCAGATGGAGAAACACCAGGAAGAAACCGCGTATCCTAGTCAACTTATAGATCTTTGCCAGCAGTATAAATGCTATATTATTGAGAAAGGTAAAGGTACGAAAAGGTGTACAGTTTCCATCGAATACCATCGAATACCATCTCACGTTAAAACTTTAAACGTCCAAACTATTCCTTATATTTTTATAGCACCACAGATTCTTCGATTACATCTTATCGGACTTCAATAGTAGAATGAAAAGGAAAATCGGTCAACCTTGAATGTCTCGATCTGGAATTCTGCATTTACGAAAGTGGGACAAGCTACAGTTTTCGGAAATAGAAAAAGTGTGCAGTCCAATGAAAATTTCACTCGAGACCAACGTGTATGGAAAATGTCACTTATGTTAATCTTCGTAATGGTGGAACCAATCCGAAAACTAGAGGCTCAGAGACTTAACCTGTATCGCTCACCTGACAAATACTTCTCTGCCATGCATGACCAAAAATGATGTTTTTTAACAATGGGGTCTAACGTTGAGCTATGTTCTCCATCTATGTTTTTTTTGTCCTATTGAAATGAGTAAACTTTGCAAAGGACTTTCTACACATCATTCCAATAGTTAAATTTACTTCAACAGTTTTAGAGAAGATGCTGAGAGTGTGATTTTGTCCATAAAGCCCGATGTAAAACCTACGTTCCGCACTGGCCGCCGTGTTTTTTGTCAAAACAGAACAAAATGAGCTATTTTTGTAAAGGAACTTTTATAATTCATCATTCCTATAAATTGGATTAAATTTGCTACAGCGGTTTCAGAGGAGAAGATGAAAATGTGAGTTTTCTTATGGGTCCAATCTTAAACTATGTTCTGTGGATGCGACCATCGGATAGGAAAGAAATGAGCAAGCTTTGTAAAGGACCATTAGTACATCATTCCTGTCAAGTTTGGTTGAATTTGCTTTAGCGGTTTCAAAGGAGAAGATGAAAATGTGATTTTCCCATTGGGTTCAATGTCAAACTATATTCTTTGCCGTGCAGCCATTTTTTATCGAATTTGAACGAAATGAGCAATCTTTATAAAAGAGCTTCCATACATTATTCCTGCAAAGTTTGGTTGAATTTGCTTCAGTGGTTTGAGAGGAGTTGATGAAAATGAAGTTTTTCCAAAGAGACCAATGTTAAATATAAGTTAAGCGCTGGCCGCCATGTTTTTATCGGATCATAACGAAATGAACAATCTTTGTAAAGGACCTTCCATACAAAATTCCTGTCGAGGTTTGGATGAATTTGCTTCAGCAGTTTCAGAGGAGAAGATGAATTGTGATTTTCAAATAAGCTCCTATGCTAAATAACAAAATACCGAAGTAACTGTAAATTTTGTTTCTGTATATGCGCATTTCGACAACTTATGTCTCTTCAGTGCAGATTAAATCGAAACATTTGGAAGTCCTTAATTCCGTGCTGATGGCCATGCTTTTTATCGGATTGAAACAAAATGAGCAATATTTGTTAAAGACCTTTAGCTCAACATTTCTGTAAAGTTTGGAAGACTTTGCTTCAGCTGTTTCAAAGGAGAAGATGAAAATGTGATTTTCCCATACGGTCTAATGTTAAACTTTGTTCCGCGCTGGCGGCCATGTTTTTTTATCGGATTGAAACGAATGAGCATTCTTTGTAAAGGAGCTTGAGTACATCATTCCTGTAAAGTTTGGCTTAATTTGCTTCAGCAGTTTTATGCTAGATCTATCTCAAAAATCGACAGACGCGACCAATGATATTCTGTTCGAAAAGGTAAATACATTCAGAAAGAGTTTAACTGTTTAAATATTCGTCAAAGTCGGAGTAACTGTATAACTATGTACAGCAGACCAAATCAAACAGTTCCAAACATATTATCTGACTATCAAATACATGTGATATCATAAGAATGTCTTAAAGGTATTTATTACTGACGGAAAACTGTAAAGAAAATTTATTTGTATTACCATGATAACCAGTTTGATGTTTTTATTAGCATGACTGTTTTTTAGTCGCAACTACTGAAACAACGAAAAGTCTGTGTTGTCATAAAATTCATAGCCGAACCAACGATGATAAGTGGATCCCTGTACCGATAACAGAAGACAGTTTGAAGGATCATAATCAACAAAGGACACCAGCAGAGAACTTGGCGTGTACTAGTACGTTTTATAAATGTCAGACAAACCGGAAACAAACAAAGTGGAGAAAATTGGAAATATCTTCTTTAGAATCTGTCAAAACTTAATTTATGCATTGTGAAACATAATTAATGAAAGGGGATATGGAGTTAATGCATATGAGATAAAGTCTCTACAAATATATGGTGGAACCAAGCGATAGAACAACGCTTTTATTGTTCATCTTGAAGTCACAATGAGTCCTTCAACCATGTATTGATCGAAAGGTGAAAACAAGATGTGTCAAAAGAGTGAAAAAAACGAATTGATATTCACCAGACCAACACGACTGAAGGCTTTTGTTAATGGTTGTTTTCCGGATGGACAAAGGAGCTTCTATTTTAGTACATCATTTAAAGACCACCCGTACTAGGATACTTGTATCAACATGGAAGAAAACCAAGAATTATAGTCAATGGAACCAAGAACAGGTTCGTCGAAATACGATGTCGTAGTTGGAGGATACATTAATTGTAAATCCAAAATTTTAGCAAAATACCCAAGATGTTTGGTTTGACAGAACCGAAGAAAGTCTATTTACCGCATATCTTTGATAAAAAAGAAACTAAACTGCCATGTATATATCATTCTACAGGATGCAAGATTTTACCAGTCCAACAGAATGAAACTGAAAGACAGTGACACCTTCTGCAAATAGTACGAACCGAAATACCTTAACCATTCCATTTTAGATACGAACTATTTAATTACTAAATAAAGATATCATAGGTAATATTAAAGCTCAAGGACACTGCCCAGAGAAAAGCATCCTATAAAGCCATGCAGTTGCTCAAATAACAATCGGAAAGGGAAGGGGTTCATATACAGCACACAGAAAATGGAGATGAAAAGCAAATAGAACCTAACAAATTGTATGGATACTATGATAAAAAATATGTGTTAGCGTTCAATGGAAAGTTCCGGCATAGATGCTAACACTGTTCATGTGCTACCAATGTTAATCCGGTCAACAGCAATGCGGAAAAGAAAAGGTATTGGTATAGAAAAATGCGATTTTGCTAGACAGGTTGGGAATGGGGGCGATTTATACACAGTTTCAAAACATTATTGCCAGGAGCCGAAATTAAAAGGACAAAAAAATCAGTTGTAAAGGCACCGGAATGGGTCATCTGAAATGATCATGTCTTGGTACAGGCATTTCATGGACATGGTGTCGTAGACAGTGAAAAGAATAACAAAATACCAAAGTTACAGTAAAAGAAATGTTCACTCCAGTACTAAGTAAAAAATGAACCTTGAACCACAGTTTTGACCAAAACTTTAATTTTTCCACAAGGCACTGATATCTATAAAGACTTTTTAATGATCGTATGAGACGGGATTTTTTGAACCCATGATTTATAAAGGTCACGTAGATAGCTATGCCTAATGAGGAAGTCTGCATAATTGATGTAGCTCCCGTGTAAAAAATAAACAGTGAAACATAAGCTCCGTAAAGCAAGAGAAATTTGAATATTGTTGTCCATGTTAGGGAAATTGATAATTTTGAAATTAAAGTCGTCTTTTTTGTTGTAAATTTTGTTACTGAGATGACCATTTTTCGTCAAATTCGAGATGTCAGTCCAAAATAAGATGTAGTAGAAATACCACTGAGAAGAAATAGGGACAAACATTACGGAAATATTATTTGGGGTACGTTTTAGTTGCCTTTTTATCTCTTATTCTGGAGTATATTGATGGATCCATCTAGCAAAAGATTCGTTATTAACGGGAAGGATGTGATCAGTGTATCTATAATTGAGATTTAAGGACCTAGCCTCTTTATCTAATGAGCTTTAACGAGACCCTAGAGAAATTTTGTCTTGTAAGAGCATAAGAACAAATCTGTGAGTAGCACAATTCGTGCCCATTGGTATACCAACTTGCTGTTGAAAAAAGACACCTCAAAATGTGACAAATAAGAAAATGACACATACTTCATACCTTTTCCTTTTAAATTGTTTTTTCAATTAAGGTTTCGAATTTTTAAGTATCCATCTGTGATTCCTGTCACTGCGGGCTAGTGTCACAGAATTTTTCATGTCTTTCTTGACTACAGACAAAATCACAGTTTCAAAGACAATTCAGTAGTCAAACAAGATGAAGATCCAGCGATCTACCTTTCCTTGTATAGTTTTTGTATAATTTAGGTATCCAATAAAGGTAGGATAGGTCCTGATTCTTTTTTTTAGTTTGAATATTCAATGAGGACATAAATGATCTGTGATTGGAGAGGATTCCATCTTTCTCATATGAACTATTTTATAGGTAGCATTACCTGGTGTATTGTGATCAATCCTTAGTCCTATGACGAGGCAGTTGTATTTATGTGCATACAAAACTATTGTATAGAAAGCTTTGTCTGTAGGAACAACAACACATTTGTCTTGTAATGTAGAGATGCACTTATGGGATTCTGTCGATTGTCCGTACTTTGTTCACATAACACGAATGGATTTGGTTCATGGTTCATCTTTCTCTTAACCTACGCTCTGGTGTAATCCTCAACATCAGCTATAACGATCTTGAAATTCAAATTGCAATTAAAACCTTTTTCTCGGAATTTCGGACCATTTGAGACCGGTAATGACATGTTCAAAGGGAATGTCGACAAAAGGCGAGACAGAACAGTTGCATGTCAGAGTGGATTTTAGAAAATTCTCAGTGTTACGGTCTTGCAATGCGTTCGCTAATGGTCTTCAAATAGCGGTGAGATGCTATAGGTTTGGTTCGATCTTTAAAATTAGCCTGGATTTTAGATGTGACCTCTTTACGATTTAAAATATTGCTGATGTTAATTGCATCTATTCTTGATAGTTTACGATACTTTCTTCAACAACCCTAAATGATAGCTTCTTTTGAGCCCACTATACTTTTAAGATGGAGAACAAGCGCTTACGCTGTAAAAGAAACATCTAATAGTGGATACAAGGGTCATTGCATTGTACCACCGTTATATTAATAAACATGGCAAAACCTTATTCTTCGTCAAAGAAAACCTCACTGGTATTCGGCAATGGGAAGGAGTGATCAATTCCACGAGAAGGACTATACATTCTAGTACTCCGAGCTATAAAGATCAACAACAAGTTATTGTTTGCGTCATGCAATACCTGTCCGAAACACCGTGTGAACATACTGATGATCAACAAGCATCGACTCGAACTTGGTTGATGAATGAAGTCATAAAAGATGTAAAAAATTGGGTGATATTTCAAAATTTAATTTATGCAATGTGGCAGACATATCAATAATACGACCTGATATCAAGAGACTTTACATCGAATACATGAACACTTTCCTTAAAATGAAACAGGAAGCCAGTGGTTGACGGGGGTGTAACACCGAAGATGACAAATTGCAATCATAAGAAGGAGGGCTTACTCCTAGACTATATTAACATTTAAAAAATCGTGGACTGAGATTAAAGGTCAAATTAATGTTAAATGGCTTTTAAGGAAAACTCGATCGGAAAAAGAAGTAACCTTCCTCGATTAACAATGAAAGGATATGAGGTAACACACGAGACAAACTCTCTGCAAATAGATGATTAAGTCAAGCAATATCAACCAGCAACCAGATTGTCATCATGAGTGTCCATTCTGTTATTAATGAGATAATGGATTCAGATATCAGTGTAAAGAAGAGTTCGTCAGAGACTCCCACCCTGAACCTAATTCGAAGTGTTCGTGTTTGTTTTTTTTATGTTTTTCATCTGAACCCTGACCGTTATGTTGTCTGGTAAGGTCCGTAAGATCTTCTGAATAAATTCATAATTGAGGATTTTCAATCCCCATGTTGAAACGTATTAACAATAGAATAGGTATCGAGAATAAAGATTTCTCAAACACCCTCAAATTAACGTACTACATATTTCAGAACGGGCTTGAGCGGCGTTCGTAAAAGCAGCAATAGCCACACATAATTACAGAGTTTGTGCCTGCAGGACCCACAAACTACGCTGCCAAATTAGCAAGACTATATAAGGAAGACAAAGCAACATGTGTAAATTGCGAGGAATCACCCTTAACTACAAGGAGTCTATTGCCGTCCACTTTGATACGATGAAAGATAAAATTATGATCATCAACAACAGAACGATGTATATAATACCAAGGGTACATTAAAGAAACAAATAATAGGACAAATAGAAAAAGTTAAATCGAAAGAAAAGGGGTTTCAAAGTCTAAATCGAAAGAGAACCATAAACAACACAATGGTTGAGGTAAGGCACATAGGAAAACTGAAATGAATTAAGGGAAAATAAATATATAAAAGTGAGATAGTTCCTGGACTGAGAACGCAAGACAATACACACATTTTCGTCGATATTCATTTTCACACACAAAAAGAAAACGAGAGAACAGATGACAAACATAAAAAAGAAAACAAATGCGAATAGAAAACACTTCGACTTAGGTTCAGGGTGGAAACTGCGAACAAAAGACAAAAAACACAAAGAATCGGAATTCGAAGAGAATAGGGGGTATGGATCGGATTGGAGAACAAAACAAAGGCGGACAGAAACACACAACAACTTTGGTTCATTATTGGTTAGGATATGAACTGAGAAAAATAGACAACAAACACAAAGAATGTGGAAATGTGAGAATAGGGTCGAGATTTGATTATAGAACAAAAGAAACGATCAGAAAAGAAAACGATTTAGGTTCATGATTGTCTATGGTATGAACTGAGAACAAAAAACAACAAACACAGAGAACCAGGAATCGAGAGAACAAGATGATGAAGTTTGATTTGGAGAAAACAACAAGTTGGTGACAGAAAAAAACAATGGTTAGTTTTAAGGCAAGGGTTTGGGGTTTTTGAGAAAATTTCAGATTAGGACGAGATAGAAGATTCACCAATGAGAGCATCGACTATAACGTAGGCGATGCCCAAGTTGGGATAAAGGCGAGAAAAAAAGCTACACCAATGAAAATATCGACTACAACATAAGGCGAGACAAAAGCTAACGGCAAGACAAAGATAACAGCTATTATTATATAGAGGACGGTGAAAGATTGAAATTTCTCAGTGAAATAAAAGTGATAATTAACTGTGAAATTATTTTCCATAATTTCACTCTAGGAAGTGACGCCACAATAGACATCGTCAACGTTGTTGTTAAGTAAACGTCTATGCGGATTAACATGGAAAACGTAGTTCATGAAAAGAATCTTAAATTAAGCCATTAATTATAAGTGAACTTATCTATATAATAAAAACAATAACTAATCCTAGATTCTGATTATCGAAAATATTCAACTCATGATCGAAGAACACTGTAATTCACTCATGCGCTGCGCGCATTCGTGAATTACTGCGTTGTTCGATCATTCGTTGAATATTTTGCGATAATCAGAATCTCGGATTAGTTATAGTATAAATATTATCACTTCATCAGTTCTCATTTTGGCCCTAAGTTCAGGATCTTGAAATTGGAATTTGATATTGAGCGTATGGGTCTAAAGAGATGTCCTATACTACTTACATACATCCAGTGAATTCTACTTCTGATTTTATCCTGTTTTAATTCTTCTATTAATACCTTTTACTTGTTTGTAGTATGGTATCGGCACAACCTGAAGGGGGGGTTATGGTTTTTTTTTCTGGACAGAAAATTTTTTTCGCGTTTCGCGCGAAACAAATTATTTATTTTTTGCACGCGTATCAACAAAATATTTTTTTT
>MJUU01044187.1:245492-259005 GCA_002080025.1 Modiolus philippinarum | reverse complement strand
TTCAAGTTAAATGGTCGATCCCTTATAGCAACAAATTTCAAAGGGTTTCAACAGGTACAAAAAAAGCTTCACAATAAACATACATGATAGAAAGAGATCTGTAACTGATAGAAAACAAATAGTAATAATAATACACTAGTATGTATAGCACATTACCTCGTAACCTAGCATTTAGGGATTCCATCTTCTACTTCATCAGAGGTGTTATTTTTACAAATTCTTGTGTTTCTTGGTATTTTACTGTATTTACCAGTTTTTGTAAGAACGTGTGTACTGATATTCGGAATTTACTTTTTGCTTTGAATGAAGTTCTTTTCTGCATAATGTAATATGGAAATTCTGTTTTAGATTTCCCAGCCCAATATATATTTACATAATAGGAGATATTGAATTTAGTGTAACGGAGATGAAATTTGAGTGATCTCCCTTTCACAATGTGTATCTTACATTTTGGCCGCAATTTCATTAACTTTCGATTAAAATGTGTTTTATATAGACACTTTGTCATATGACTACAGGTGAGATTTGTTTAGAAAAGTTTTCAATTAAAAAAAAAACGTCACTATTTAGAACTCAAAATTACAAATATTAAACTAGTTTTTAAAATCTGAATATTAATATACATCATCAAACGAATACCGAAGCAAGAACGAGGAAAGGGGAAATTCTAAAATCATAAATCCAAAATTACGGCAATTCACAGCAACACAAATTGAGACAGTATGACAAAAAAGAACAAGAACGTCACAAAACTAAAGCACTAGCAGTGTGAGCCCCTATAAAAACTGAGGTATCATCAGGTGCTCCGGAAGGGTAAGCATGATCTGCTCCACTCGTGGCACCCGGCACACTGCCAGTGAAAAGTCCGGATTTGTCACAGTCGGTGTTAGTCAGTCCGGTAACAAACTCTGGATCTACCTAAAGATATCTTCTCATTTGTGAAACCGAAACATTGTAATTGTCTGTCAAATCGTGTTGACGACCGTAAAACTTCTGTAGTGACAATTGCAACAGTGACTGAACATACCCTTGATGTATTAGTTTTTGAGACAGTAATTTCGCTCTGTTGACAAATCGCTGTACAAACTACAAGCACGGCAATAGCGAATGAGTTGTGAAACCATATGCCGGTGAAGTGGAAATATTACTGCTCAAAAACGGGAAGTTCACTATTGGAAAGTCGAAATCATCACGCTTGTCGTAAAGTTTTGTTTTCAGACGTCCAGAGCTGTCAATGTAGAGGTATAGGTCCAGGTATGATGCTGATGATGGTGTATCAGTGGTCTCTTTGATTTCGAGTTCATTTGGGTATATAAGATGAAGGTTATCCTTGAATTGAGGATTGTTCAATGAAAGAACATCATCTATATAACGGAGACTGAAATTAAAGGATTTTGATTTATAGTCATTGACTCTGGTAAGTAAAAACTGGTCAGTGTGAGCTATTTCCATCATTTGGCGTTCGTCGTCCGTCCGTCTCCTCTGAAACCACTGAAGCAAATTCAATTAGACTTTACAGGAATAATTCATGGAAGGTGAAAGTCCTTTACAAAGATTGCTGATTTTGTTTCGATCCGACAAAAAAACATGACCGCCAGCGCGGAACTTAAAATAGACTCTATGGAAAAATCCCCATTTTCAGGGTATTCACCAGCCCAGTAGTCCACTGAGTACTTCGGTGCTGTCCCAAAAACCGATTTTTTTTTTTTTATTTTAAATATCTAAATTTTGTTTAAAACAGTATGGAGCATCTCCATCATGCATAGCTCTTTCCTTAGCTGAGTTTGGCTTTTTATTTAGATACTTTTGATTATTTGTTCTTCATCAGCTTCTTTACACCTTTCGATTTATGAATAGCTAATGTTTTGATTTTATCTGTATCGATGAAACATTGGTTGTCGAAATGGTTATATGCAGAAAGTAAATTTACAATAACTTCGATATTTTGTTATTTCATCAACTCCTCTGAAACCACTGAAGCAGATTCAACCAAATATTAGAGGAAGATCCTTTACAAAGATTGCTCATTTTGTTCCGATCCAACAAAAAGCATATCGGCCAGTGCAGAACTTATATCTAACATAAGACCCTAATCAAAAAAATCTTTTTCATCAACTTCTCTGAGACCACTTCTGCAAATTCATCTAACCTAGCAAGAATGATGTATGGTGGGTCCTTAACAAAGATTGCTAATTTTGTTCCAATCCGACAAAAAAAAAACATGGCTGCAAGCGCGGAACTTGTATTCAACATTTTACCCTATAGGTTAACAGCATTTCCATCAACTCTTCTGAAACCACTGTAGCCAATTCAACCAAACTTCACAGGAATTATGTATGGAATGTCTTTTACACAGAGTGCTCGTTTCGTTCCAATCTGACAAAAAGAAACATAGTCGCCAGCGTAGAACTTACATTTAGCGAAGGACCCTATGGGAAAATCATCGTTTCCATCAACTCCTCTGAAACCACTGTAGTAGATTCAACCAAGCTCTGCATAAAAATGTATGGAAGGTTTTATAGAGATTACTCTATACAAAACATGGCGGCCAGCGCGGAACTTACATTTAACATTAGACCCCATGGGAAAACGTCATTTTCATCAACTCCTCTGAAACCACTGAAGCAAATTCAACCAAACCTTGACAGGAATGATGTGTGGAAGATCCTTTACAAAGATTGCTTATTTTGTTTTGATCCGACAAAAAACATGGTCCCCAGCGCGTAACTTACATTTAACCCTGGACTCTTTGGAAAAGCTTCATTTTCATCAACTACTCTCAAACCATTGAAGCAAATTCAACTAAACTTTACAGGAATGATGTATGGAAGCTCCTTTATAAAGATTGCTTATTTCGTTCCAAACCAACAAAAAGCATGGCCGCTAGCGCAGAACTTAAATTTAACATATGACCCTTTGGGAAAAGCATCATTTTCATCAACTCCTCTAAAACCACGGAAGCAAATTTAACCATGATGTAGTGATGGTCCTGTACAAAGCTTGCTCATTTCATTCGGATCAAACAAAAAACATGGCTGCCAACACAGAACTTAGATTTATCATTGGACCCTATAGGAAAAATCACATTTTCATCTTCTTCTCTGAAATTATTGAAGCAAAATTTCAACCGAACTTTACAGGAATGATGTATGGAAAGTCCTTTACCAAGATTACTCATTTATTTATGATCCCAATAAAAACATAACGGAACATAGATTAACCTTGGACCCTATGGGAAATTCGCCATTTTCATCATCTACTACATCTACTATGAAATAATTGAAGCAAATTTAAGCAAACTGAATTGGAATGATGTATGGAATGTATGGAAGGTTTTGTACAATGATTGCTCATTTTGGTTGGGTCTGACATTTAACTTTGTTTCATTGCCGCCTGCATGGAACATAGTTCAATATTGGACACTAAGGGAAAAACACATTATGATGATCTTCTCTGAAACTACTGAAGCCAATTGACCCAAACTATAGCTTAACAATAGACCCTAAGGGAAAAAGCAGCATTTTTGGTCATCAGAATAGATGTGGCTTGCATTAGAAGCATTTCGTCGTGTGAGCGATTCAGGGTCAGTCCCTGAGTCTCTAGTTCGATATTCCAGTTCAATTAATACAATTTCCTTATTCAGCTTCTTTTTCGATATTCCGGCTCCTGATTCCATTTATAGCACTCCCTTTCGATATTCCAGCTCCTTATTCAATTAAAATCATTTCCTTATTCAGCTCCCTTTTTGATAAACAAGCTCGTTATTCAAAAGTTGTCATTTCCTTATTCAGCTCCTTTTATGATATTCCAGCTCCTTATTCAATTATACCATTTCCCTTTTCAGCTCCCTGTTTGATATTCCAGCTCCTAATTCAAACGTTGCCATTTTCTTTATTCATCTCCTTTTTGATACTAGTATCCCAGCTCCTCATTCAGTTAATACTATTTCCTTATCCAGCTCCTTTTTCGACATCCCAGCTTCTTATTCAAAAGCTGCTAATTCCTTATTCATGCAGTTCCTTTTCGATTTCCGGCCTAATTATTCAAAAGTATCTAGTTATCTTATTAATCTCTTTTTTTTTGGATATTCCAGCTTCTTATTCAAAATTTGCCATTTCCTTATGCAGCTCCTTTTTTTCGATATTCCAGTTCCATATTCTTCAGCTCCTTTTTGAATATTCCAGCTCCTTATTCAAAAGCTGTCATTTCCCTTTTCGGCTTCTTTTTTTATATCCAGCTCCTCATTCAAAAGTTTTCATTTCCTTATTGATCCCCTTTTTAGTTCACCTGGCCCAATGGGTAGCTAAGCGTTCGTCGTCTGTTAACTTTTCAAATTTTCATCTTCTCTTCTGAAACCACTGAAGCAAATTCAGCCAAACTTTACAGGAATGATGTATGTAAGGTCCTTTACAACGATTGCTCATTTCGTTTCAATCCGACACTAGAATTTCAGGGACTGAGCCTAAATCGCTCCCCTGACAAAATGCTTCTAACATAAGCCAGGTCTATGCTGATGACTAAAATGGTGTTTTCCATTAGGGTCTACTGTTGAGATATAGTTTGGTTAAATTGGCTTCAGTGGTTTAAGAAAAATCATTTAAATGTTATTTTCCCTTAGGGTCCAATGTTTAACTATGTTCCATGCTGATTGCAATGTTTTTTTGTCAGATCCAACCGAAACGAGCAATATTTTTACAGGACCTTCCAAATATTATTCCAATTCAAATAAGGTTAAATTTGTCTCAATAATTTCACAGTGGGTGAAGAAAATGATTAATTCCCGTAGGGGCCAGTGTTAATCTATGATTTGTGCTGGCGGTCATTTTTTCTGTTTTTGTTTGTTTGTTTTGTTTTGTTTTTGTTTTTTTTTGTTTTTGTTAGATCGGAACGAAATCAGCAATCTTTGTAAAGGACGCTCCATACATCGATTCTGTGAAGTTTGACTTGATTTGCTTCAGCGGTGGCAGAGGAGAAGTTGAATCTGTGATTTCCCGCAGGGTCCAATATTAATCCTTAGTTTCCCGCTGTTGGCCTTTTTTTCCCTTTTTTTTGTTGATTTGTTGAAACGAACTTGCTTCAGATGTTTCAGAGGAGAAGACGCAAATACGATTATTCCCGTAGGGTCTGATGTTACACCTAAGTTCTGTATTGGTGGCCATGTCTTTGTCGGATCGGAAAGAAATGAGCAATCTTGGTTAAGGACTTCCCATACATCATTCCTGTAAAGTTTCGTATAATCTATAAAGGTGGTTTCAGATTAGAAGATGAAATGCGATTTTCCCCATAGGGGTAAATGTTAAACCTTAAGGAGCTGAATAAGGAAATGATTGATTAAGGAAATGGTATTGAATAATGAGCTAGAGTATCGAAAAAGGAGCTGAATAAGGAAATTTCAACTTTTGAATAAGGAGCTATAATATTGAAAAGGGAGCAGAATAAGGGAAATGTATTGATTGAATAAGGAGCTGGAATATCGAAAAGAGAGCTGAATAAGGAAATGACAGCTTTTGAATAAGAAACTGGAAAATTGAAAAAAGGGAGCTGAATCGGGAAATGACAACTTTTGAGTAAGGAGCTGAATAAGGAAATGACAACTTTTGAATAACGAGCTTGAATATCCAAAAATGAGCTGAATAAGAAAATGGTATTAATTGAATAAGGAGCCAGAATATCAAAAAAGGAGCTGAATAAGAAAATTGCATTGATTGAATAAGAAGCCGAATAAGGAAATTGTCTTGTTCGAATTGAGAGCTTGAATATCGAAAAAGGAACTGAATAAGGAAATAAAATAAATAGACTGAGCATACGTTGGACTTTGAAATTTTCTAAAATTTGAATATCGAAAAAGGAAAAAGAAAAGGAGCTTACTTATCTCTGGTTGCGATGGTACGTTCTAAATATTTTGTTGATGTCTCATGTTTATTTAGATTCCATTTTTGCTAACTGTTAGAACTGTGCACTTGTCTGGATGAAATTCCATTTTCATTTTTTTTTCTCTCATGTTGCAGGTTTGTCCATATCTTGAAGTTTGTGACAGTCATTTTCTGATGGGATTGTTAGATAGACTAGCGTAAATAATAAATAAATAATAATAGATAAATAAGTTTTATTTAAAAATATATTTAAAATATAACAAACAAACATAAGCTCTATAGAGCTTTTAACCGACATACATATATACATAAATAAAACACACAGTCAAGCACAAGATACAATGCAACTAAAAAGCAGTGTTATGCAAGCAAATAGATAAAGAAGCACACACATAGCACAAACAGAATAGAAATACAAAAATGTCATAAATTAATAGCAAACCAAAGCATAAAATCTTCATGTGTGCTTTTATAATCTTCATAAATAAAACGTAGTCAGAGCTCTTTCCTGTGTTTTTTCTAATTTTACAGTATTTGATTTAGAAAAAAAATGTTATGCTAAAGGACAAAAATTAAAATTTGATAATATAAAAGTATGAAATATAGTATGTTTGTTTAATTCAGACAGAAAGCATCCAATACGCTGAAGTACACCCAATTGTTTAGAGGCTTTACGACAGATATTTTTAACATGTTGGTCAAAATTTAACTTATAATCAATATCTATTCCTGATAATTTAACAACATCATCACAAGAGACATTTACAGATTCAATATTAAAAACAGTTTGTTTAGCATGTACCTTATTACCAACAGCTATAGCCTGAAATTTGTCAGGGTTAGCTTGCATGCAATTTATATTAAACCATTCTATTAAAATAGAGCTCTCTTTTTCTAAATCATTGATTAAATTATTATAATCATGATCAACGTAAGACAAGGTGTTATCGCCTGCATAATTGTACAAAGTACCATGTTCAATGAAATAAAAAATATCGTTTATAAAAACATTAAAAAAGCAGAGGGCCTAAAATAGAACTTTGGGGGACACCTTTAGTTCAAATTTTCCAACAGCTGACGACTCCCTGAAGCTTGATTTGTTGCCTACGATCCGTCAGATAGTTTTGTAGTAATTTAACTGAATGGTCTGACAGACCACAGGTAGACAGCTTGCCCAGTAGAATGTCGTGTGGCAGACAATCAAAAGCTTTGGAAAGGTCCATAAGGATTGCTGCCACATAACAATCACTGTCAAGCGCTGCTTTCAAGTCCTCAAGGAGTCGCAGCAGTGTTGTCTGGCAACAGTGTCATCAGGGTTTGGGGTTTTTGAGAAAATTTCAGATTAGGACGAGATAGAAGATTCACCAATGAGAGCATCGACTATAACGTAGGCGATGCCCAAGTTGGGATAAAGGCGAGAAAAAAAGCTACACCAATGAAAATATCGACTACAACATAACGCGAGACAAAAGCTAACGGCAAGACAAAAAATACAGCTTATAATATCACTTCATCAGTTCTCATTTTGGTCCTAAGTTCAGGGTCTTGAAATTGGAATTTGATATTGAGCGTATGGGTCTAAAGAGATGTCCTATACTACTTATATACATCTATAGCTTTAAATTCTACTTCTGATTTTATCCTGTTTTATTCTTCTATTAATACCTTTTACTTGTTTGTAGTATGGTATCGGCACAAGGCTCTTTATAACAACAAATTTCATAGACCAAATTAAAGGGTTTCAACAGGTACAAAAAAAGCTTCACAATAAACATACATGATAGAAAGAGATCTGCAACTGATAGAAAACAAACAGTAATAATAATACACTAGTATGTATAGCACATTACCTCGTAACCTAGCATTTAGGGATTTCATCTTCTATTTCATCAGAGGTGTTATTTTTACAAATTCTTGTGTTTCTTGGTATTTTACTGTATTTACCAGTTCCTGTAAGAACGTGTGTACTGATATTCGGAATTTACTTTTTTCTGCATAAAACAGTATCATGTAATATGGAAATTCTGTTTTTAGATTTCCCAGCCCAATATATATTTACATAACAGGAGATATTGAATTTAGTGTAACGGAGATAAAATTTGAGTGATCTCCCTTTCACAATGTGTACGCAATTTCATTAACTTTCGATTAAAATGTGTTTTATATAGATGTGGACACTTTGTTATATGACTTCAGGTGTGTTTTGTTTAGAACAGTTTTCAATTTAAAAAAAACGTCGCTCTTTAGAACTCAAAATTAGATTATCGACAAAATTAGATTATGTCGATATAACTGAAACTTAAAATATAGTCATTGACTCTGGTAAAATAAAAACTGTTCAGTGTGAGCTATTTCCATCATTTTGCGTTCGTCGTCCGTCCGTCTCCTCTGAAACCACTGAAGCAAATTCAATCAAACTTTACAGAAATAATGCATGGAAGGTGAAGGTCCTTTACAAAGATTGCTGATTTCGTTTCGATCTGACAAAAAACATGAACGCCAGGGCGGAACTTAAAATATACCCTATGGGAAAATCCCCATTTTCAGGGTATTCACCAGCCCAGTAGTCAAGTACTTCGATGCTGGCCCGAAAACCGATTTTTTTTTTCTTTTTTTTGAATTTTGAATATCTAAATAAAACTAGGGAGTACCCGGTATCTCCATCGTGCATAGCTCTTTCCTTAGCTGGGTTTGGCTTTCTATTTAGATACTTTTGATTATTTGTTCTTCAACACCTTTTGCACACCTTTCTAATGTTTTGATTTTATCTGTACCGATGAAACATTAGTTGTCGAAATGGCTATATGCAGAAAGTAAATTTACAGTAACCTCGGTATTTTGTTATTTCATCAACTCCTCTGAAACCATTGAAGCAGATTCAACCAAACATAAGAGGAAGATCCTTTACTAAGATTGCTCATTTTGTTCCGATCTAACAAAAAGCATATCGGCCAGTGCAGAACTTATATCTAACATAGGACCCTAATCAAAAAAATCTTTTTCATCAACTTCTCTGAAACCACTTCTGCAAATTCATCTAACCTAGCAAGAATGATGTATGGTAGGTCCTTAACAAAGATTGCTAATTTTGTTCCAATCCGACAAAAAAACATGGCTGCAAGCGCGGAACTTGTATTCAACATTTTACCCTATAGGAAAACAGCATTTTCATCAACTCCTCTGATACCACAGAAGCCAATTCAACCAAACTTCACAGGAATGATGTATGGAATGTCCTTTACACAGACTGCTCATTTCGTTCCAATCTGACCAAAAAAACATAGTCGCCAGCGTAGAACTTACATTTAGCAAAGGACCCTATGGGAAAATCATCGTTTCCATCAACTCCTCTGAAACCACTGAAGTAGATTCAACCAAGCTCTGCATAAAAATGTATGGAAGGTTTTTATAGAGATTGCTCATTTTGTTCGGATTGTACAATACAAAACATGGCGGCCAGCGCGGAACTTACATTTAACATAAGACCCTATGGGGAAACGTCATTTTCATCAACTCCTCTGAAACCACTGAAGCAAATTCAACCAAACCTTGACAGGGATGATGTATGGAAGGTCCTTTACAAAAGTTGCTTATTTCGTTTTGATCCGACAAAAAACATTGCCCCCAGCGCGTAACTTTCATTTAACACTGGACTCTTTGGAAAAACTTTATTTTCATCAACTACTCTCAAACCACTGAAGCAAATTCAACCAAACTTTACAGGAATGATGTATGGAAGCTCCTTTATAAAGATTGCTTATTTCGTTCCAAACCAACAAAAGGCATGGCAACTAACGCAGAACTTATATTTAACATATGACCCTTTGGGAAAAGCATCATTTTCATCAACTCCTCTAAAACCACTGAAGCAAGTTTAACCATGATGTATTGATGGGCCCGTACAAAGCTTGCTCATTTCATTCGGATCAAACAAAAAACATGGCTGCCAACACAGAAGTTAGATTTATCATTGGACCCTATAGGAAAAATCACATTTTCATCTTCTTCTCTGAAATTATTGAAGCAAAATTCAACCGAACTTTACAGGAATGATGTATGAAAGGTCCTTTACCAAGATTACTCATTTATTTCTGATCCCAATAAAAACATGACCCCTTGCTGTTCGGAACATAGATTAACCTTGGACCCTATGGGAAATTCGCCATTTTCATCATCTACTACATCTGCTATGAAATAATTGAAGCAAATTTAACCAAACTGAATTGGAATGATGTATTGAATGTATGGAAGGTTTTGTACAATGATTGCTCATTTTGTACAGTGATTGCTCATTTTGGTTGGATCTGACATTTAACTATGTTTGATTGCCGCCTGCATGGAACATACTAGTAGTTCAATATTGGACCCTAAAGGAAAATCACATTATGATGATCTTCTCTGAAACTACTGAAGCCAATTGACCCAAACTATAGCTTAACAATAGACCCGAAGGGAAAAAGCATCATTTTTGGTCATCAGAATAGATATGGCTTGCATTAGAAGCATTTTGTCAGGTGAGCGATTCAGGCTCAGTCCCTGAGTCTCTAGTTCGATATTCCAGTTCCATTAATGCAATTTCCTTATTCGGCTTCTTTTTCGATATTCCGGCTCCTGATTCAATTTATAGCATTGCATTATTCAACTCCCTTTCGATATTCCAGCTCCTTATTCAATTAATATCATTTCCTTATTCAGCTCCCTTTTTGATAAACAAGCTCGTTATTCAAAAGTTGTCATTTCCTTATTCAGCTCCTTTAATGATATTCCAGCTCCTTATTCAATTAATACCATTTCCCTTTTCAGCTCCCTGTTTGATATTCCAGCTCCTAATTCAAACGTTGCCATTTCCTTATTCATCTCCTTTTCGATACTAGTATCCCAGCTCCTAATTCAGTTAATACAATTTCCTTATCCAGCTCCTTTTTCGACATCTCAGCTTCTTATTCAAAAGCTGCTAATTCCTTATTCATGCAGTTCCTTTTCGATTTTCGACCTAATTTTTCAAAAATAATCATTATCTTATCCATTATCTTATTCATCTCTTTTTTGATATTCCAGCTTCTTATTCAAAATTTGCCATTTCCTTATTCAGCTCCTTTTTTCGATATTCCAGTTCCTTATTCTTCAGCTCCTTTTTGAATATTCCAGCTCCTTATTCAAAAGCTGTCATTTCCTTACTCGCCTTCTTTTTTTTATATCCAGCTCCTTATTCTAAAGTTTTCATTTCCTTATTCATCCCCTTTTTAGTTCACCTGGTCCAATGGGTCAGTGTGAGCTATTGCCATCACTAAGCGTTCGTCGTCGGTTAACTTTTCAAATTTTCATCTTCTCCTCTGAAACCACTGAAGCAAATTCAGCCAAACTTTACAGGAATAATGTATGTAAGGTCCTTTACAACGATTGCTCATTTCGTTTCAATCCGACACTAGAATTTCAGGGACTGAGCCTAAATCGCTCACCTGACAAAATGCTTCTAACATAAGCCAGGTCTATGCTGATGACTAAAATGGTGTTTTCCCCTTAGGGCCTACTGTTGAGATATAGTTTGGTTAAATTGGCTTCAGTGGTTTAAGAGAAAATCATTAAAATGTTATTTTCCCTTAGGGTCCAATGTATAACTATGTTCCATGCTGATGGCAATGTTTTGTTTTTTTGTCAGATCCAACCGAAACGAGCAATATTTTTACAGGACCTTCCAAATATCATTCCAATTCCAATAAGGTTAAATTTGTCTCAATAATTTCACAGTGGGTGAAGAAAATGATTAATTCCCGTAGGGGCCAGTGTTGATCTATGATTCGTGCCGACGGTCATTTTTTTCTGTTTTTGTTTGTTTATTTGTTTGTTTGTTTTGTTTTGTTTTTTTTTGTTAGATAGGAACAAAATCAGCAATCTTTGTAAAGCACCCTCCATACATCGATTCTGTGAAGTTTGACTTGATTTGCTTCAGCGGTGTCAGAGGAGAAGATGAATCTGTGATTTTCCCGTAGGGTCAAATGTTAACCCTTAGTTTCCCGCTTTTGGCCCTTGTTAGCTCACCTGGCTATGCCAGGGTGAGCTTTTGCATCCACTTGGCGTCCGGCGTCCGTCGTCCGGCGTCCGTCGTCCGTCCGTCGTGAACTTTTCTTTCAAAGATCTTCTCCTCTGAAACTACTGGGCCAATTGGAACCAAACTTGGTCACAATGGTCCTTAGATGGTCCCTTCCAAAAAGGTATCCGACAGGTCCGTACCTCATCCAAGATGGCCGCAGCGGGGAACATAGTTTTAACATTGGACCCCATGGAAAAGACATTCAAAGATCTTCTTGTCAGAAACTACCAGTCCAATTATAACTAAACTTAGTCACAATGGTCCTTAGATGGTCCCTTCCAAAAAAGGTATCCGGTAGGTCCGTACCTCATCCAAGATGGCCGCCAGCGGGGAACATAGTTTTAACATTGGACCCTATGGGAAAGACATTCAAAGATCTTCTCCTCTAAAAGGCATTCAAAGGTCTTCTTTTCAGAAACTACTTGTCAGAAACTACCAGTCCAATTATAACCAAACTTAGTCACAATGGTCCTTAGATGGTCCCTTCCATAAAAGGTATCCGGCAGGTCCGTACCTCATCCAAGATGGCTGCCAGCGGGGAACATAGTTTTAACATTGGACAAAGATCTTCTTCTCAGAAACTACCAGTCCAATTTTAACCAAACTTAGTCACAATGGTCCTTAGATGGTCCCTTCCAAAAAGATATCCGGGAGGTCCGTACCTCATCCAAGATTGCCGCCAGCGGGGAACATAGTTTTAACATTGGACCCTATGGAAAAGGCATTCAAAGATCTTTTCAGAAACTACCAGTCCAATTATAACCAAACTTAGTTACAATGGTCCTTAGATGGTCCCTTCCAAAAAAGGTATCCGGCAGGTCCGTACCTCATCCAAGATGGCCGCCAGCGGGGAACATAAGTTTTAACGTTGGACCCTATGGAAAAGGCATTCAAAGGTCTTCTTTTCAGAAACTACTTGTCCAATTTAAACTAAACTAAGCCACAATGGTCCTTAGATGGTCCTTTCCAAAAAAAGTATCTGGCAGGTCTGTACCTCATCCAAGATGGTCGCCAGCGGAACATAGTTTTAACATTGGACCCTATGGAAAAGACATTCAAAGATCTTCTCAGGAACTACCAGTCCAATTATAACCAAACTTAGTCACAGTGGTCCTTACATGGTCCCTTCCTGAAAAGGTATCTGGCAGGTCCATACCTCATCCAAGATGGCCACCATCTGGAACATAGTTTTTACATTGGCCTTGTCGATTTTAAGGGGAACCTATGCCCACATTTTTGAATTTTCATTTGAATTCTGGTCTGAATGTTTTAATTTCAGCAATATGTATGACCTTGATTATAAGGGGAACCCCTTCCCAAATTTTTTCTGAATGGTGTTCTGTTATGGGTTGTAATGGTTGGTGGATCTTTGGATTGCCATGGAAACCAAACAAGAATACTGTAATTTAAAAAAAAAAAGAAGTATTCTGCTAAATTATATGTTTTGTTTTTCCTGTTGGAAATGCTTGTTATCTATGTCAGCCATGGTCCAGGTGAGCGATACAGGCTCTTGAGAGCCTCTTGTTTTTCTTTTTTCATTATTTTTTTT
>MJUU01044187.1:201444-228009 GCA_002080025.1 Modiolus philippinarum | reverse complement strand
AGGAGTTTAGAAGGAGTTTTATAGGTGTTACTAGAGGAATATTGGTATATTCATTGATGAATTGCAAATAAAATATGTTTATCATCTAGGAAATCCGCCATAAGACACTACCTGTTTCTCTCTACTTTGCATCAGGACAAAGTAATCATTTTTCTAAGTTTTCAGGGATCACAGGATACATTGTAGCTAAAATGAATATTTTACTTTGGAAAAACAAAAAATGAACTTCCTGGACTCTCATGCTGAAATATTGTTGTTAATTGGCTTTTAGGGAAAAATGCATAATTTTTCGCAATCAATGACACTGAAAACTCAAAATTCAGAAAAATGATCCCCGATCATGACCAGTCAGTAGAATTAGACACATGTTGCTTGATATACTTGTAGTAGATGTTAAGTGGAGTAAAATTCCCCTTGAGTTTGTTCATTTGTTTGGCTTCCTAGGAATTATACTTGAATGTTTACTGTCCACTTCACCCACACCACGGTGTGGTGACAGTTTAGTATAGATATTCTGAATCTGTTTAGGATTAATCTGTTTCTATTTTAGAATGGTTAAAGTCAAGTTTCTCTGGTATTATCCAACTTTTAAAAATTGAATTTAAACAAACATTTTGGTTGGTCATTTGAGAGGACAAACGAGATACTTATTTATTTATCTTGAGATATATTTAAAGTGCACTCAAAATCATACTTCGTGTTAAAAATGTTGATTTGTTGTCCTGGCTACAAACATTTGTTGTGGCCCTTGGTAAATTTAATGCGAAATAAAAACTGAAATTTAATTACTTTATTACACTTATTAAATGTAATTTACTGTGCTTTAATTTTAAAACCAATTTATGCGATACTTTTTCTACAATATTTTTTTCAACTATAAATTATAAAATTTTGATGATGATAAAAATTACATTATGATAAAAGTAAATCTGTAAATGTTATTTAAATGGATTGTGAATATGCACTGCCTGCCACTACCATGGAGAGGGGGTAAGATAACAAGACTTTTTCATATTTGGATATTTTTTCTCAGTTCACCTGGCTATTGCCATGATGAGCTTTGCCGTCTTTTGGCATCTGTCTTAAACTCTTCTCTGAAACCACTTGATTAGTTGGAACCAAATTTTGTCACAATGGTCCTTGTGTGGCCCCCTCTAAAAATTATACTGACATGTCTGCATCACATCCAAGATGGCTACCAGTAGGAAACATAGCTTTACATGTTGCCCCATTTAAACAAAGTCAAAGATCTTATCATAAACTACTAGTCCGATGAGAACCAAACTAAGTCACAATTGTCCTTAGATGTTCCCTTCCAAAAAAGGTATCCTGCAGGTCCATACCTTATCTAAGATTGTTTCTAGTGGGAAAATAATTTAACATTGTACCCAAAGGAGATACATTATAAAGGATCTATATATATACCCCTGCTTTCAGCAGTATTTATCACCTAAATTGGTAAAGGTACCCCTTCCTATATTTTTTCGGAAATGGTGGTCTTAAATTGGACCAAATGGATAACACATTCAAAGATCTTCTCTTTGAAGTAACTAATTGAAAGCTTTATTAACCAGCGAAATTCCGGTCTAACCCTTGGGGTGTCCATTCAAAAATATTCTGCCAAAAAAGACTGGATTTTGGTGTAGTGCTTCTATGTTTTTTCAACTCTGCTGGAGGGTCGACACTTTATAATGGAGACATTGGTACAATTTAATTATATTTAATTTTTAATTAATTCAATTTGCAGATATCTTGATACAAATCTAATACATGTCAATCACACAACTGTTTAAGACATTTGATACTATAACAGTATAGAAAGACATTGTGAAGTAATAAGGTAAATGAGTTGGAATGGGGAATTTTTTGTTTTATCTTTTTAAGCTAAATCTGTAAACATGAGGCAGTTTTGATAGGGGAGATAACTTTGTTAGTTCTAAACAACTGAAGCTCTTATGGTCCTTGTGCTGACTTTTTGATAATTGCAGATCATATGAAAAGGACCTTGCAGCTACTTAATATATTGATATTAAATACTTTCAGACTTTAAATGTAATATATACATTGTATGTTGATAAATGAATGGAATGCATACAATGTAAAGGATGAACCATATCACTATTTTACAATAAATTTTTATCTGTTGCAAACAAAACTTTACTTGTACTTGTCTTTATTCTATTACTATATTAGGAACAATGAAAATGCAATAAAGAAATAAATATTTGTCATATTGAATAATGAAATGCACAGAATTGATTAGTTCAGTGGGAAATTTACATAATATATATATATTTATTTTTTAGCAACAATTTAGTTGTCAATCTGTAGAATTGGTAGCCAAATGGCCAATAAAATTGGTCTAAGCTTATGCTTGAAGGACAGTAAATACTTTCAGACTTTAAATGTAATATATACATTGTATGTTGATAAATGAATGGAATACATACAATGTAAAGGATGAACCATATCACTATTTTACAATAAATTTTTATCTGTTGCAAACAAAACTTTACTTGTACTTGTATTTATTCTATTACTATATAAGGAACAATGATTATGCAATAAAGAAATAAATATTTGTCATATTGAATAATGAAATGCACAGAATTGATTAGTTCAGTGGGAAATTTACATAATATATATATATTTAAAATGTTTAAAACTAAATCAATTCAGTATAGACAACAATAGAATATGAATGTCAAATGTGCTGTTGTATTGTTGTATCTATTTGATATTAATGTTTGACTTGGACATTTCACATATACCCAATTTCCATTTCAAATATTAAAGAAATGGTATGTTGCCTCATTTGATCCCACAAACACATTTGAACAATAAATACCTAAAGCATGTAGTAAGAACTTTTTTTTTCAAAATGACTGGTCAGGCTTCTGTTGTATTTTGTTTTTACATGAGGAAATCTTTGAAATCGCATAAATCACACCTATTTTAAGGGGTATTTTTTCATGCATCATGCTTCCAAAAAAGGCCTTTTTCACAAATAACACCTTTTCCCTGTCAATCTCATGAACCCCAAAGTTTACTTCTCTGACATTAAGATTGGTACACTGCACCTAACATGCAAGCTATTTGTATTGCCCAACTGTGGCAAGGAACTAGGGTTCCTGTATAAACTTGCTCAGCAAAACATAGCCAGATAAAGTTTAGTGGATTTGGGGTTCCCAAGGGGTGTTCTTAGGTAGGAACTCTTGATTTGTAGATTTTTTGGGGTAAATTACTTTTAGAATATGGGCACAATAGATCAATTACATTTCAATTTTAAGTTGATATCCATGCATAAAGTAACAGTTTTTCAGAATCAACAGTGCATCAGTATTCTCCAGTTCTATTATTTGGCAGTAGAATGTCATGGGAAACATGTAAAGGACAGAAAATAAAATAGTTTTTCAAATTGTAAAATTCACTATTGATACATAATAAATTTGTACAATACATACATGTACATGGATCTGTATCTCTTTTCTGCCTAAACATTCCTTTTCATATTTTATAATGGGTCTTTTCAATAAGAATCAAATACAATGGGGAGATATCAGTTCAATGTAAAGACCCACTGATCTGAATTACTGTAGCATTTTCCACAATTTGATTTTCTAATTAAGCCTTCAGTAGGATTTTGACACAAATGAAATAATAATAAAAGAAAAACGTTAATTCCGTAATCAATGTATTTTTTTTTATTAAATCTATTAAATTGATTACTCTATTGTTAATCTGTCATTAGTTTCTCTTCTTACCTGTCAATATTCCATGGTGATACGGGATCTATATTGATCAGGATTAAATATACTCAATTATTACCTCATTTGAGAAATTTAAATTTCATTTGAATTAAAAGTCCTGTTGATGTGTGCCTTGCTATCACTATTTTCTTATTGGCTGTTTGTGTTTACCTCATGGATGGATTAAATATTACGTTTAAATATTCCAAGGCGTTTCTAAGTATGTATTTGTCTTAGTAAACAGCATTTTATTCATCGGATAGACTTATATATATTTGTTCATTTGGAAGGTGTGCTAGTTAATCGTAGAAATCATACATAAAAATACAAGAGGAACTATTATCTACCTGTAGTATCAATGTATATTGTTGAATTTAAAGCATGGCGATAAACGGCTGATAAAACGTACTGCAATACAAATATGTATAGAGACCAATATTATAAAAGGATATTTTTAAGGATTTGAATTGCCATTGATTAGAATTAACTTAGTACCGAAATAAATATATCATTATTATAGGATCTAAAGATGATATTGAAAGTGATTCCGGGATTTGCTGAATACACATAGATCTTTACAAAGTTCCGTCAAAATCTTTTGACTTTTTGTTATAGATAAATTACATGTTATGACAATCATACCAGTCATAGGTGTCTACAAATAATCTGTGAAAAGTTTCCAAAAGTTGCCATTTATAACAAGGAATTTATTTAGCATTTAAGTTATAGGATTAAAGAAATATTCAGTTTTGAGTTTTTAACAATGGATGTTACAAGCAGGACAAGTAGGGCTTCTTATAGACCACAACAAAAGAGGGTTCAAAGTGCAGAGGTAACTATTGACAAAATATATTAAATTATATACAGTGTTACATTATATATAATTAGAGCCCCTTAATATTAAATATTTTTGCCAGTTAATTGATATCACTTTGGTTTCAATATGTCCTTGACATTGATACCTGTTTCAGGGATTTGAATGTGGGTTTCACAGAAGTTGTATTGAATGCCATTAAGTTCAAAAATGTATGGAGACCCCAAATATAACTCCTCCCCTAGCTTCTCTAACTGGTATCTCAAAAATTTGTTTTAAAGAGAGTTGATCTTCTCCCTTTATTTGTTGAGGTAATATAGTGAAATGGAAAGATCCACTTTAATCAAATCTCAATTGAATATACAATAGAGATGAAGTGAAAATGTTATATATGTCAAACAAATTATTGATGTAGCTAATGGACAACTGTAGTAAATTATTTATAAAAGTGAATTTACTGTCCTTCTGTTCGGCATCAATATTTAAGCAAATATTTGTATATGGAGATCCAGAGCGGGCCCTGAGGGATGAACCCCTGTTCTTGGTTTTCTTTTAATTTTATGCAGAATTTTGGTGATATAAGATGAACATTTGCAAAAATTGCAAGAAAAATTAGTCTGCCCCCTTTTTTAGAAGGCTGGGTCTGGAAGTTATTTTTACAAAAATGTACCTTAATCATGTTGATATGGCTAACTCTACTTCTGGACAGATTTGTAATGTACCAATGTATGCTATCCAATCTTGTCAAATTTGACATTTTGTTTTTCTTAGGGGTGTTATGTAAGTACTAATTTTGAATAAATACACATTAAATTTGACTTGCCATACATCAAAAACTTTTCAATCTCACTTTCAATGAATATATTTTGGTTACATGATGAAACTGCAGTGATATCTTGGTAAATAAGACTTATTAATATCCTAGTGACAAGCCTTGATCCGTGTGATGCCTCCATTCACATTCTTACAAATTGCTTTTTAAACTTTTCACTTTTATCATATGGAAATAATAATTATACCAATTTAAAGTTGTTAACATCTATAATTTCTTAAAATACCTCATATCTCCAAATATCACTCAAACAGATAAGCTGCTTTTTGGGAGGTAATTACCCTATTCAAAACCAAAAACATTTTTCTTGTCACGAGTTAAAAAAAAATAACCCATACTTTGATCTAAATTTCATCTGAAAATGTTGAAAGTCTAATTTAAAAACATTTTTACATTAAAAACAACCACATGAATGAAAATTTTACTATAGAGGTATCCATTTATCTAGACTCCTTTATGGTACCCTGTATACATATTATCTTATTGCCAAGCATGGTATTTTCAACTCTCTTATGGCTATTTTTCCACTCCTAATAATTCATAACCTCCAGATTAAAACTATTTATGACATCATGATGCCTTTAGAATTAAAAGTTGAGTCCCAAATCTTTCCTGAAAAAAGAATCATAAGATTACTTATTACACAGTCTATTCTATTTTTGTTTCATTTTAATTCGGTGTTGCCAAATGGATACCTTAAAAGGTTGAAGTTGATGTGATATTAAAATTCTTTCTGTTGGTAAATTTCTAACATAAATCACAGTCAAACTCTTACATAAGATTATAGAAGCTCCTAGACTTGAATTGTAATCTCTTTCTTCTAATCTGCATTTAAATTTAGTCTTGTGTTACTAATCTTGTAAACGGATTTATTTGAATGTAAAGTACCAGGTCTGTGTACCGGTATACCAATGAATATTGTCAGCATCTGGCAATGTAAAGAAAATATATAATTGATATAGTGGTGACATATATTTTTGTTTACTTATTTTGTCATGTTACAATTAAGTGATTTGAATCAGCTTGTAGTTTGTGTTTTACTGATTTCAAACTGCCTTTAACCAGAATTCACCAGAATGACCTAAGATATGGGTGATAACTCTTTTTATTGACACTTAAAATGAACAATTAAACTAGTTGAAATTTTATTTCTCTAATTTCTATCCAGTTTTTACATTTCCTGAATGGTGTGGAAACATTTGTTCTCCTCTCTAGAGAGGAGAACAAGTTTGTGACATTTCCTGCCAAATTTGTTCAGAATACAATCCTCTGTGTTTTTCGTCCAGTCATTAGAGAAACAGTTTCCACAACTTAAACACGTTAATTATGAAATTTCTCACTTCTCGTTAAATAAATTTTCAAATGTTTAAAAGCTCAGCAAGCCTCGCTTTCAAACATTTGCTAAATTCATTTAACTCCATGTGAGAAATTTCACAATCAACTAGTTCTCGTAACGGAAACTATTATTCCCAAACAGCCAAGGGACTGATGAAAACAGTTCAAACTAGGAAGCTGTCGAAGCTATGGAAGTTGATTATGTTAAAACTTGATCTGAATCACTGTCTAACTCAAACTTAAGGGAGATAATTTATAGTATAAAATTAACTACTCTGAAAAACTGCAATAGATCTATGGATAAAGTCAGAGGTTATCCACAGTAATACACCTGATATAAATATATATGTAGAAACAAACTGATAGGACAAAATGTTTTCAAGTGAAGCATTCTTAGGTTAGGACAACATAGAGACTCTTTATATCAATTGGACATGCTATAAATAGTACTTATTTCAATATGTAACTTAAGTTCCAAACAGAAATTTGTAAGTGATATAAAGGCAGGTTTGAAATAGAAATATATAAGTTTGTAGTTGAGGTCAGTGTTAATTCCATCTTGCAATCCAGTTGAAAATAAAGTTGTGGTACAGTAAATTTCAAGTAACCAAAGTGGTTTGAGGGAAGAAAAGTTTGATTTTTGAAAATACAGGGTAGTATGTTGCCTGACCTGCAGTTCATGAGATTGAAGGATAGACAGAATGTTAATGAGATGAAACCTACAAATAAATGTACAATTTACAAGTCTGATGAAGTACACATACAATGTGACAATGCCTACACCACATTGTTATACAATTTGTTCTCAAAAAGTTCTAAAACACTAATATTATCTTGATTAGCATTAAAATTGTGTCAAATAAATACAGAATTCACAGTGTCGTATATAAAGATGTCTTGTACAAAGATTCTTGTATCAGTATCACGGCTATTGCCAGGTATGCATTATCTACCGGTAGATGAGATATTGTAGTACAGTCACTACAGATGCAGAAACTGTGTTCAAATCAATGAAACAACAAAAGGAAAAAAAAAGATCTCTGATTTAATGGAAATAGAATAAAAAATTCAGGTTTACAGTCAAAGGTTGTTTAATTTAAATATTTATCATTTGTTGCATACAAACCTTTGAAGTTGTTGAAGAAATCTTGCTTTCACATTTAAAATCTAAGAGCTTAAAGGGATTTGCATTCCAGTTTAAGTTTTGGCTTTTAATTTCAGGTTCTGTTGTTACATTTTTTGGATATATTTTGGATTTTGTGTTGTAGGGTTATTGAGGAGGTAACCATAGTGTATTTTTGAATTATAGATTTTACTGTTGGAAATTGGGTTCACTTACAACATGTCAGTGTAGCCTGAAAACAGATATTTGCGACAGTAAATCTAAGATTTACCCTTAAGATCCTACAGCATGGTTACATGTATTCAAATGCAAACCCTTTAAAATAAGTTTTAAATAAATTTTAAAATAATAGAACATTTAGTTTCATCTGTACTGTGAAGTCACAATTGTTTCTGACAGTAAAACATGGATTTTACCCCTGAAATTTTCTGAACTACAAGGTATCCAGTCGAATTTGCTCTTCAAATATGATTGCATAAGAATCATTCTTTGACATTTATCCTTAAATCCTTATCTGCCTGCTACAAAAATGTCATATGATTTGAAGAAGTAATTAAAATGCACAGCTTCTAATTTATTTTTTACCTTTTTCCAGTTAGCTGATTTACATGTGTATATTGTACCACCAGAGTTATGGCGTGAGCGATACAATAACTTGTTAAACCAGGATGTGGCAGAGACAATCTCTGCTGGAATTATCAGGTATGACAATCAGTATTATATAATTATATTCAGTTACAAAACTTGTTGTAATCTAGTTACTCACTAAACATGCTAACATGTATCTTCACTGCTGGATATTGCTTGGCTTTAAAAATCATTACATGACTTAAAAGTTAATAGAGTAGACGTAAAATGAGGATATGTTGGTCCAAATACATCAATAACTGAGGCAGAACTGAATAATTTAATAAAACAGGAGGCTTCTTTATCAACACTATAATTTTTACAATGACACAAAAATGTCAAAAATCAGTTTAGTATAGACAAAAGAATGCCAAACATTTAGATAATTACAAAGAAAAGATAACAGTAAACACCTTAAATGGCTGAACATTACAATCACATGCCACAATCCATAAGCAAACTGCACTAGAAAAACCACATAACAGACCAGAGACAAACATAAATAACGATAGGAACTTGGCACAGCCAGACTTTGTACTGGCACTGGCAAAAGCAAGGGTTAAACTGATTTATGGCAACCAAACCTCCTCTTTCTCTATCCTGTTTCCCTATAGTATAACAAACATACATTGTATAAAACCCAATACAGGTAAACTATTAACTCTAGTACTTTCATTACCTAGCTCCTTCATTTTGTAATCATTCACACTTTGCAAAAGTAGAGCTTGTTGCTGCTGAAAAGATCTACAATATCTGGTATTTTATATATATGGATTTCAAAATACTATAAAGAAAGAATAACAGTATACACATACATTGGCCAAAATTACAATCCGTGACAAGCCACAATTTACAATGGAACTGCACTAGATGTCTGAATGAGGAGAATTAATGGTTTGATTGGATTTTTAACAAAGTCACTTTGCATTGAATAGCCCTCTATGTTCTTCATTCTGTTAAATGGATTTGTGACTTGAATTCTTCCTTGCCAACCCTCCCGATTTTGGCAGGAGCCTACTGATTTTCGGTCCCTATTCCCGCCCTCACGCGTTTGTACTGTTTTCTCCCAAATTTCGTTTCCTGCGAAATCCTTTATATTTTGTTCATTTTTCTTTGCCTTTACCGGATCTAGAAAATAATTGATGGAACAGCATGCATATCCTCCACCGTAAATGCATGTAATAACTTTGTGTTTTGTTGGTCACTCCAGTGGGAGTATATATGTGTATGTAAAAAGCTTTAGAAAATGTTGCAAGGAAATGCTGAAGACAGCAACCACAGTGGTGCTAATTAGAAAGCCAAAATGGGGAATGGCTTACCAAATATAAACTATCGTATTCCGGTGCTTGGAAACGTCATTTAATAGTTTTAAAGGTTAATTCTTAATAAATACAGACAGGCATTGTAATTATCTTACAATTTTACGAGCCTCCCTCCAGAATATTGAAAACTCCCGAAAAAGTTTTCCATTTCTCCCGGCCATCACAAAATAGGGTTGGCAGCTCTGAGCTTTGAACCACAATATTATTTTTGAATTAACTAACAAGATTTATAAATATTAATCAACTTTGTTTTATTTTTTTAGGGTACCAAAGGAATATAAAGTGTGTACATTAAGAGATGAATTAGAGAGCCAACTAGGAAAAGAATTATTACCTAATGACTATATATTTCTTAAAAGCGTAGGAAGGAGTATAACTAGGGTAAGACTTCTTGAAACCCTGTGTATAATGAATATCACATTATTATATGATGTAGTCATTATGTTGTGTATCTGTTTACACTTTTTACCATTACTGTATGTGAAAGACAATTTGTCTCGGACTAGTCCTAATAATGTAAAATATAGCCTGGAACTGTTAACTGTGAAAGTGAAAGTACATTGCTTTTCTTCCTTAATGGTACCAGTCATAGTGCAAAGTTCAGTGTCTCTCATGTAAGGATGCCATATTACTGATATAATAGATTTAAAAAATTTGATACTTTGCAAAAACAAATTTAAAACTTCAATTTGTTTGAGTTTGTTTGGGTCTTGAATGATTTTAATGGGAAGTAGGATTGTCAAATGAGTGTGGCAGGATGTTGGAGCTGCTGAAAAGTTTGGCCCTTGAACCATGAAAAAATAGTTTGTGTGAGAGTGTTTTTAAAAATGTATTTTCCCACCCAAAATCCAGATATTAGAAAGCAATTGCAGAATTTCAGGAGAGGGACTTTCATTACCTCCTTTATTTGGTAATCCTTAATAATTTCTCATTTATAAGGGGTCAGTTTTTGGCTGATTGCTGTGGATTGCATGTCAGATAAGGGAACACATTTTTAAAACTTCTGACTTCAGACATGTGCCCTGGAGCTTTATGTGAAGCCCTAGATCTATCTCTGTTAATTTACTTATGGTATGCCTGTTCAGTTATCTTGTTCTACCCTGTCAATTTTAACATCTCTAACAAACAGCTCTTGAAAAGATATAGCTGAAATACTGCATAAAACAATATGGGCATAGGATTTATTAATAAAATGGTGATTTATTGTTAGGAATTATATCTTTTGCAAAAAATTATGTAAAACTTGTGTCATATGTCAGATATAATAACTATGGTAGGTTAAACCGAAAAGGGTATTAAACTCTAATTAAAGGGACACTAAACAAAGTTCAAACTTTTGACATTTCATTTTTTTTTCTTTGATTGAAACAGGATTCAGAAAAGGTGAGATTTCAGAATTTTTCTAGGTATTTTTTCATACATTATTTTATTAAATGGTAGTGCTGAAATAAAGGGTACATTTAATTTGTCAATATTGGCTGTCATCAAAATTGGACAATGAATTAAAGCAGAGTAGGTATTTCTCATTTATACTGATGTATTGGTATTGGGTATTAGACTAGAAACTCTAGTTCAAATAAAATTAAAGTGAACTTCCTCAAACACACACATTCATTATGTTTCAACGATATATAAGTTGTCCCATTTTTCCTAAAGATGTGGCTTTCCTTATGATAATCCCACACCTGCATAAAGCTTATTGATTCCAAGTACATTCTAAATAAGGAAATGAGAATAATGAAAAGTAATAAAGAATCTTGTACCTTGTGAATTTTTACCCAGATTTAAAGAAAATGTCAAGATTAAAGTAATATTTGCTTTATTTTTAAACAAAATTGTGATAAGAAACATAAACTTTCTCCATGTTTGATCTACGTATGAGTTTTAGTTTGATTACGTAAGTAAAAAGAATATATCTGATAAAGTTCCCTGTTTGGTATGATTTAAAATAAATAAAGATATTGCCTTTTAGGTTTCTAATATTTTTAAACATTTTATAGGATTAATATACATTGACACTTAAAGATGCCTATTCTTGTTCAGATTTCGCAAACAATTTGTATTCCTTAGCACGTTTCACGGGGCGATTAAGATCAGAATCAATTGTATTTCCATTACTGGCAAAGAAATTTCAAAAGTTGTCACTTTGATTTAAACAATTAAAAACACTTAAAGAAAATTGACAATTAAACCTCTGAATGTATATAGGTACTTGAAAATTGGTTAGTACACAGGGATTAAAATTTTGATGAATTGATTAAAAAATATTTGAATTTAGGTCTTGTACCAATGGAACATTTTTTATAATTGCGTGGTACCTATTGATAAAATCTTTTGTTTTCTAGAAAGTAGTTTAAGTGGTTTTGAGAGTTCAGTATTTTATTATTTGTTCTTTCAAATTGTCTTGTATAAGTTGGAATTGGTCAAGGTGAAATAAGTCCTTTACAAATAAGATTGATTACATAAATCAATCCTTTTAAAGGATAATGAACTTCAATTAATTTAAAATTTAAGCCTTTCATGCAAGTATGACGTCTTTTTTCCAATGACTTTATTGCACAGATTTTTTAAAATTTACCTGACATTCGTTTACAATTTAAAATTTTGTGTTGACATCATACAAGGTTTTAAGAAACAAAATCTTCAAATGTAAAAGGGAACTGTCAGTAAACCTCTTACTTTGAAAATGAATTTTGGACAGTTTTTATCAAAAATCCCCATGGGACTAAAATGGGTCATTCAAATCTAATTTGATACTCATTTTAATTTGATAGTTTTTCTTTCAAATAAATTGTTCTATGCAAACATATAAAAGTAAGGGTATCCATTTTTAGCTTCATTTATAATGCATTAGTTTACATACACTTTAAAGATTAAAGTCAATAAAGTGTACTGACATGTAACTTGTTTAAATTAACATCCTTTATGTGGCAAAAGATTTATAGAAGACAATAATTTTTGTCATAAAAGATCTTAATTCATGGGAGATGTATAAAAAGATCTCGATATGTAACCCATTTTGTCAATCCACTTCAACTAGCAGTAAACATTTCAATATTCAAGTTCTTTTGCTTACATTTAATGCCTTATGTCAACCGAGAGTCTCCTTATAACTACAGTTGTGTGTCTCCAATATACATATACTTCAAATGTGTCTCTGAGAAGTACCATTCTAAGCTTGTTTCTAAATTGTAAAAATATGTTAAAATGTTTGTGCTTTGGTTTAATTTGGATAAGTCCCAAATAGGTTTTCTGTTTGTAAAAGAATTTATAAGTTATTTTAAATTGTCGTCCAAAAAGACCCAAACTGTCATTACTACATAAATACACAAACAAGTTTGTCAAAATAAAACAATTTACATATAGTAGTGACTTTATCTTGACTGCAAGTAAATCATATCAATGTGACAAATTATTTTCTGTATTTAAATCCTTTTTAACTCTTAATGATTTGGAAATTGCCTAATGATTTTAGCAAAACATTGTAATAATTCTTTTATTCTTGTATTTTATTTACATGAGAAGATACATATCTGACTCATTAATATATGTTTCAATTAATTAAAAAAACTATGTATACATGGTAATGGGGGTGTCTTACGCTTACTTAGAGGCACAAAGGTTTCACAAGGAAGAATAACAATAAAAGCATAAATCCCCTGGCTTTTTATACCATATTTGAATGGGATTTTTTCATGATGTAAATTTATTCCATGTCCCCAAATTTTTCATGTGCATGTTAGTTCAGAGCTAACAAAAAGATTCCACTTGTGTTGTCTATTAATCTTCTCCTATCTTGAAACTTGCAGTAGTGTATATCAAGTGGAAATCATATTTGATCCTTATCTTGTCTATTCAGCCAAAAAGTCAAAGCCAGGGATATTTATTGATCCAGTTTGAGGCCATCCTAAATTAATTCTACATTTAATGTCAACTGTGTGTGTAGGTTTTTGAAAATTTATGAACATAAAAAAGCAACAAAAAATTTGTAATATCCACAAATTTTCGGGTTGATGTCACGATCCGTCAAATATTTAGCAATCGGTATGGAACTAATAAAAGACTTGCAAAAGAAAGTGGAATAAGATTTTTATACCCCCCACAAACAAAGTGTGGGGGGTATATACATGTAGGAATTGCCCTGTCTGTCCGTCCGTCTGTCTGTCCATGTACCTTGTCAGCGCATGTTTTCCTAAACAACTGCTTGGATTTTGATGAAATGTAAGACAGTTACAGTGCACCATCTGAAGATGTGCATGAAGTAATATGGTTGATGCCAGAAATTTTGAAGGGGAGATAATTTGTCTTTGAATATTTTCTGGAAAAAGGGGGAGCCGAACCTTGTCAGCGCATGTTCTCATAAACGGCAGCTTGGATTTTGATGAAATGTTACACAGTTGGGGTACACCACCTGAAGATGTGCATGAAGTAATATGGTTACTGTCTGAAATTTTGAAGGGGAGATAATTTGTCTTTGAATATTTTCTGTGTAAAGGGGAGGGGTGATCCTTGTCAGTGCATGTTCTCCTAAAGCACTTCTTGGATTTTGATGAAATGTTGCAGTTTTAGTACACCAGCTGAGGATGTGCATGAAGTGATATGGATGCTGTCCCAAATTTTTAAGGGGAGATAGTTCGTCTTTAATATTTTCAGAAAAAGGGGAGGTATATCATTTTGTCCATACTTGTATTGTGTCCACATTTGCACTGTGTCCACAACTGCATTGGGTCCACACACACTTAAATTTACACTTGCCATATTGATTCAGGGTTCAATTAGTGGGGGTATACCTGGCTGCCATTTGGCGACAGCTCTAGTTTATGTCAGTCAAGAATTTGAAATAAAAGTTTGAAATCTGCGCTATGCATCAAAATTTGTAAAGGATATTAATTGCAAATGTTTTGTTTGAATTTTTTGTTTCTTTTATTTCTCCCTACCTCACTCTTAGCTTTCAATGTCTTATGTTGATATTAAACATAGAATCAATTTAGGATGGCCTAAGTAAGAGAAGCTCTGTGGAAAAGATGAAGATGGGGATTTCCTGCCTATACTTTTGTCTACTTTTCACAACCTGAGATAGGAAGGGGGTAAATGCATTGTAAATTAAGATACTGATTCTTTCTAGTTTTCAGATCAATACAAAACAGGGGGGTTGTACTTCAGATGAAGGATTTTGTTTGTCCCTATACTTGGACCTGTAGTATTTAAGATGGCCAAGTGCATTTTAGGTGTACAGACTTGTAAAATATTTTAGAAATTCAGTCAACTTCCTAGCCATTTGTGGATTTTTTTGTCAAATGTGTGACACTTGACCCCAAATTTTGTAAAACACCATCATCCGTTTCAATCAGACAATTGCACATTTGAACTCTGATGACTCGAACTTCAATACCGTAACTCAACACCATGGATGTCTGGAATCCTTTTTCTTGACCCTTTGTTTGAATTTAAACACAGTTTGATCGCAATAGTGTGAACTGTTTTCATCTGTTCCTTGGATGTTTGAGCCATTGTGGCTCCATAGTGTTTTATACTTTTGTATCACTATTTTAGTGGGAGGGAAGGAATATTGGAGAAACCCATAATGAAAACAGTTAGAAAATGTATAATACAGGGTAAGATTTAAACGATCTTCCGCTTGCCTGTGGCAAGTAAAACTGTGCTGGGCAAGTTAGATTTGATCCGGACTTGTCTGCTTGTCCAGTTGAAATTTTATTTATCTTCAGTTTTGAATGTGGGAGGGCAAGTTGATTTTAAGAAGGGCAAGTACTATTTATTTGTGACTTGTCCAATGGGCAAGTTGAAAATTTATTTCTAAATCAACCCCTGTAATACTTGATGTACTTGCCTTTTTAGACTTACAGGAAAAAAGTTATGACCAGTTAAATAGCAAAAGTTCTATATGTCGAAAAAAGAAATATAAATTTAATATTGTACCGTCTCAGAAAAAAAAACTTTCAGGCACTGTAAAACATACTTTCTTTATGTCAGAGTAAATAAGAAAAAAATATTCAATCACTGTAAAAACAAAATTTCTTTATGTCAGAGTAAACAAGAATAAAAATTTAATATTTATAGGTAAAATTCTTTGATATAGTTGTGAAGAAAATTAATACTAGGTGGATTTACTTTAAACAATGTGATTTTATGGACTGGTAGCATTCTTTTGTCAACAATATCATGGTAGATTGGTCATATTTGGAAAGCCATTTTGTTATTCAAATAATTTTCCACAAAACAGGTGTAAATATTTGTTCAATAACGAATGTATTATTTATTTTTGGTGTTATCGAGAGAAGCATTAAATTTTTTATCGGTAGATACGGTTTATATGCTGGTTACCGGAGACAGTAAATATTGATATCTATGTCTCCACGTCAGTAGGACTTGCATAGATTTACGTACATTTTTTTCTTCTTTTATTTTAATTATAGTTGGAAAAGTGAACAGCAAATAGAGGGGAGGTTGGCGGTATTTTTTATTTGAATAAATGAATTAAAGATAAGAGTAGAGTATCTGTGAACAATTTGCATTTGAATTATAAAAGTGCATGTCAAATATCAAGTCCAGTTATTGAAAAGTTTTACAATGTTAACCACTTTAAATGCAATTTTGATCATGTTAATTGCTCAGTAGGAAATAATAAATGAACTGGTATTTGCCTTGAATTAAAACCAATAATTGAAGATAAATAAAATTAATGTCCATGCAGAAAGCACACCCCNTAAAAATATGTTAAAATGTTTGTGCTTTGGTTTAATTTGGATAAGTCCCAAATTGGTTTTCTGTTTGTAAAAGAATTTATAAGTTATTTTAAATAGTCGTCCAAAAAGACCCAAACTGTCATTACTACATAAATACACAAACAAGTTTGTCAAAATAAAACAATTTACATATAGTAGTGACTTTATCTTGACTGCAAGTAAATCATATCTATATGACAAATTATTTTCTGTATTTAAATCCTTTTTAACTCTTAATGATTTGGAAATTGCCTATTGATTTTAGCAAAACATTGTAATAATTCTTTTATTCTTGTATTTCATTTACATGAGAAGATTCATATCTGACTCATTAATATATATGTTTCAATTTATTTAAAAAAACTATGTATTCATGGTAATGGGGGTGTCTTACGCTTACTTAGAGGCACGAGTGATAAGTCATAGTTTGAAGGTTTCACAAGGAAGAATAACAAAAAAAGCATATATCCCCTGGCTTTTTTTATGCCCCGCCACGAAGTGGAAGGGGCATATAGATTTACCCTTGTCCGTACGTACGTACGTACGTCTGTCCCGATGTTAAGTTTTGTGTTTAGGTCTATATATTGGCAACCTCTTGTAGTATTTTGGTAATATTGCATCAGTACATGCACCTTTATTAGTACTACCAGTTTCACCAACAATTAGGGATCCATGACCTACATTTTAAGCTTGAGTGACTTTTGTTAAATTTTGCGTTAAAGTCCATTTCTCAACAACTATGCATTATACCAATATGATGTTTCATCAAATTAACTGCCTTTATAAGTACTACCCAAAACATTGACAGTTAGGTGGCTTTGACCTATATTTTACGCTTGAGTGACTTTTGTTAAATTTTGCGTTTAAGTCCATTTCTAAACAACTACACATTGTATCAATGGGATATTTCATCAAATTAATTGCCATGATGAGTACTACCCAAAACATTGACAGTTAGGTAGCTTTGACCTATATTTTACGCTTTAGTGACTTTTGTTAAATTTTGCGTTTAAGTCCTTTTCTTAACAACAATACATTGTACCAATGAAATATTTCATCAAATTAATCATCTGTAATGGTACTTCCGATGATTCAGTGACCGGGAACTTATTTTTATGCCTAATTGACTTAGGTTATCTATTGTGATAAATTTGTCGGTGGGGCATCAGTTCTTATAGACACATTCTCTAGTTATACCATATTTGAATGGGATTTTCAGACTTGCCTAACCTTACGATTTTGGCGTAAGGCTTACTATTTTCAAAGTCATCTTACGCCCTTACGATGGTGTACCATTTCCTTACAAATTGGTCAATTTGCAGTATTTGCGGAAAATTCTGGTCCGTCATTTCATTGCGGTTCCGTAAATTATTGTTGAAATCGTCATTTCCGGTAATAAAAAGAATGTAAAAACGATCTTCAAAACAAGACTTCTAGGTTTCCATCTGAGGAAAAAAGTATTCTTGGCGGGAGTATTGTGTAACTACATAATGTGCCTTTCACTGACGAGTGTAGTTGCTGTGTTGAAACACGTTTTTTTTACATTAGAAAGTGCCTTACTATTTTTCATCTCAGATTACGATTTTTTTTCAAGTAACTTACTATTTTTGACCAAGAGGGGTAGGCAAGTCTTGATTTTTTCCTGATTTTAATTTATTCCATGTCCCCGAATTTTTCATGTGCAGGTTACATCAGAGCCAACAGAAAGATTCCACTTGTGTTGTCTATTAATCTTTTCCTATCTTGAAACCTGCAGTAGTGTATATCAAGTGAAATTCATATTTGATCCTTATCTTGTCTATTCAGCCAAAAAGTCAAAGCCAGGGATATTTATTGATCCAGTTTGAGGCCATCCTATATTAATTCTTCATTTAATGTCATCCTAAATTAATTCTACATTTAATGTCAACTGTGTGCGTAGGTTTTTGAAAATTTATGAACATAAAAAAAACAACAAAAAATTTGTAATATCCACAAATTTTCGGGTTGATGTCACGATCCGTCAAATATTTAGCAATCGGTATGGAACTTATAAAAGACTTTCAAAAGAAAGTGGAATAAGATTTTTATACCCCCCAAACTTTGTTTGTGTTTATAGTAATCACCCTGTCTGTCCATCTGTCTGTCCGTCCATGTACCTTGTCAGCGCATGTTCTCCTAAACTACTGCTTTGATTTTGATGAAATGTAAGCTAGTTGTAGTACACCATCTGAAGATGTGCATGAAGTAATATGGTTGCTGCCCGAAAATTTGAAGGGGAGATAATTTGTATTTGAATATTTTCTGGAAAAAGGGGGAGTCGAACCTTGTCAGTGCATGTTCTCCTAAACGGCTGCTTGGATTTTGATGAAATGTTACATGAAGTAATATGGTTACTGTCTGAAATTTTGAAGGGGAGATAATTTGTCTTTGAATATTTTCTGTGTAAAGGGGAGGGGTGATCCTTGTCAGTGCATGTTCTCCTAAACCACTGCTTGGATTTTGATGAAATGTTGCACAGTTTTAGTACACCAGCTAAGGATGTGCATGAAGTAATATCGATGCTGTCCCAAATTTTTAAGGGGAGATAATTCGTCTTTTTTTTTTTAGAAAAAAGGGGGAGGTATATCATTTTGTCCATACTTGTATTGTGTCCACATTTGTACTGTGTCCACAACTGTATTGGGTCCACACACACTTAAATTTACACTTGCCATATTGTTTCAGGGTTCAGTTAGTGGGGGTATACCTTGCTGCTATTCGGCTACACTCTAGTTTATGTCAGTCAAGAATTTAAAATAAAAGTGTGAAATCTGCACTTAACCATATTTATGCATCAAAATTTGTAAAGGATATTAATTGCAAATGTTTTGTTTGAAATTTTTGTTTCTTTTATTTCTCCCTATCTCCCTCTTAGCTTTCAATGTCTTATGTTGATATTAAACATAGAATTAATTTAGGATGGCCTAAGTAAGAGAAGCTCTGTGAAAAAGATGAAGATGAGGATTTCCTGCCTATACTTTTGTCTACTTTTCACAACCTGAGATAGGAAGGGGGGTTAATGCATTGTAAATTAAGATACTGATTCTTTCTAGTTTTCAGATCAATACCAAAACAGGGGGTTGTACTTCAGATGAAGGAATTTTGTTTGTCCCTATACTTGGACCTGTAGTATTTAAGATTGCCAAATGCATTTTAGGTGTACAGACTTGTAAAATATTTTAGAAATTCAGTCAACTTCCAAGCCACTTGTGGATTTGCTTTTGTCACCTACCCATAAATTTGTAAAACACCATCATCCGTTTTAATCAAACTATTGCACATTTGAACTCAACACCATGGATGTCTGGAATCCTTTTTCTTGACCCTTTGTTTGAATTTAAACACAGTTTGATCTCAATAGCGTGAACTGTTTTCATTTGTTCCTTGGATGTTTCAGCTATTTAGGCTCTACAATATTTTATACTTTTGTATCACTATTTTAGTGGGAGGGAAGGAATATCGGAGAAACCAATAATGAAAACAGTTAGAAAATGTATAATATACAGGGTAAGATTTAAGTGCCCTTCCCCTTGCCTGTGGCAAGTAAAACTGTGCTGGGCAAGTTAGATTTGATCCTGACTTGTCTGCTTGTCCAGTTTTATCTTCAATTTTGAATATGGAAGGGCAAGTTGATTTTAAGAAGGCAAGTACTATTTATTGGTGACTTGTCTGATGGGCAAGTTGAAAATTTATTTCAAATCAACCCCTGTAATACATGAAGTACTTGCCTTTTTAGACTTACTGGAAAAAAGTTTTGACCAATTAAATAGCAAAAGTTCTATATATCGAAAAAAAGATATAAATTTAATATTGTACCGTCTCAGAAAAAAAACTTTCAGGCACTGTAAAAACATACTTTCTTTATGTCAGAGTAAACAAGAAAAAAAAATTCAGTCACTGTAAAAACAAAATTTCTTTATGTCAGAGTAAACAAGAATAAAAATTTAATATTTATAGGTAAAATTCTTTGATATAGTTGTGAAGAAAATTAATACTAGGTGGATTTAGTTTAAACAATATGATTTTATGGACTGGTAGCATTCTTTTGACAACAATATCATGGTAGATTGGTCATATTTGGAAAGCCATTTTGTTATTCAAATAATTTTCCACAAAACAGGTGTAAATATTTGTTCAATAACGAATGTATTATTTATTTTTGGTGTTATCGAGAGAAACATTAAATTTTTTATCGGTAGATACGGTTTATATGCTGGTTACCGGAGACAGTAAATATTGATATCTATGTCTCCACGTCAGTAGGACTTGCATAAATTTATGTACATTTTTTTTGTCTTTAATTTTAATTGTAGTTGGAAAAGTGAACAGCAAATAGAAGGGAGTTTGGCAGTATTTTTTGTTTAAATAAATGATTTAAAGATAAGAGTAGAGTATCTGTCAACAATTTGCTGTTGAAGAATAAAAGTGCATGTCAAACATTAAGTCCAGTTATTGAAAAGTTTTATAACGATCATGTTAATTGCTCAGTAGTACCGGTAAATCATAAATGAATTTGAATATGCCTTGAATTAGAATACCAGTAACTGTAGTTTAATAAGATTGATGTCCATGCAGAAAGCACCCCACCCCCTTTTTCCTAAAAGAAAAAGTAACAAGTCTAAAAAAGTCCAAAATCAAAGCTAAACAGAAGTGGTATAGCCATGATACAAGAACATAAGACATGCAATAACGAACAGAACATGAACAGAGTTATAACTTCAAGTTACTAGACTACATGGTACCATGTTTAAATATTTAAATGGTGAATTAATGCCAAACTGTCAACTGTCCATCACTATAGTGTAAGCCTACATGATCAGTAATGCTTGGTAATATGTATTGGTTAAGTTCCTTTATATGAAGGTGTATCATAGTAACTCTAATACATTAGACAACATGGGAAATGTCTGAGAGCTTCACAAACAAAATGGTTTAATGCATGTGATAACTATGCTAATTATATTTTAATGGTTTTATTAGTTTTATTATCAAGTTTTATGCCTTGGCCGAACAAAATGGACCTTATTTAAAATCAACCAATAATAGCAAAAAACTAGCAAAGTTTTTCCTCGTTATCCTCCTTCTTTAATGATTGCCCCTCAAAGTTAGATATAGCTAGTGCACCCTTGTTATATCACCACATTTGGGAAAATTTTGGTGATAAGTGAGGGTGACGATATAACAAGGAATAAATCACGTAGTCACATGCAGCTTTTTAAAAATGGACCTTGAAAACAGGTGGTGATAAGTGAGGGACCACCATTCAAGAGGGGGTATAAGGGAGCACTAGTTTCTATGTTATTTTTCCCCATGATATAATGCCACCCTTGGATATTACCTTAATTTTGCCTGGTCCAAAAGATGGCCTATAAAGAGGATGCACTGTATTTATTGATGACATTTTTCTTTTCTTTTAATTCAAAGTATATATGCATGAATTGAACAGTAGTTTGTACTTTGATAAATTGCCCAGTTTTTGTGGTAGTCAAGTTTTTATCTCACTGACAGCTACATATATATGCTCGTGTGAATTCATTGTTTCATGGATTCTATCGCCACGATCTAAAATATGCATTAAACCATGATTGAGACCGTCCTTTCTTCATGCCCCACATACGTCAGTGAACAACCCCTCCTTGGTGTGGTGTGGGAGGTCAATAATATTTACGGTTTAATAGAAGTGTCATAAATCTGAGATATTAAAGGGAAATAGATACATTAATATTGCTCATTACGATTATAGATAAATGTATCCAACGTACATATAATGTAAGGTTAATACCTTCCTCAATAGGCTGTATCTCATATATAATATATAATTGCCTTAATTTGACTATGGAAATATTTGAGTCAATTTAGGCTATGTTTTTATAAGATCTCAAGATGCCATTAAATTTACAAAATAAGAAATATTACTTGTTTGAAATTCAGACCAAAGATCATATAAATACATAATTACAAATAAAGTGTTTATAAATGGAAGTTAATATTTAGAATATGGATATTAACATCTGCCATTGAATTTTTCTCAGACTATACTTAAGAATTAAATGCAATATTTTGTAGTTTTATTGGAGTGTAAAAGTGTGGACCGTAGCGCATTTTGAATGAAGCGTGCTAAGGCTTCATGTAAAAATTGTGTTACGGTCCACACTTTTACATGACAATAAAACTACAAAATATTGCATTCAATACTTATAATTACATTCGGTAAATATAATGTAAGTGTTCAGGCAAGATTACTTAATGAAAATAATGGATCTTTGTCTAGATTAATCCCCTGTCTTTATTTACTTTTATCATTGAGGAGTGCTGATGAAGTTTTACTGACTGATAAAATACAGTGACTGGAATGATAGGAATTAAGTACTTGTAAGCAATCAAATATGGTGATTTCTATATGAAACAGAATGAATATAATGAGAAACATTGGTCGGTTATCTCCATGTACCAAGCTAGTTTTGTATCCTTTTGATATTGAAATTAAAATTATCTTTCACTAACTAACTTGGTACAGGGAGATAACCAACTGATGTTTCTTATTATCTGATATTGAAGTTAGCTATTTTCATTAACTGAAAACTGATAGGGTATTGTTCTGAGATACAGGCTCGTGTGAGCCTCAAGTTAAATTATTCACTGTATTTTGCATCTGTATGTTCTTCAGGTTTTCTATTTTAAGATATTTTATAGCATGTTTTTACTTTCTATTTTCAGTTAAAACCAAAGCAAGAGTTTCAATTAAAAGTTAAACATTTTTTACCTCCACAAGTAAGTACACTTATATTGATTTATCAATTATTATATGCCTAAAAACAATCTTTCCAAATACCTAAAAACAATCTGTGCATGCAATTTCCAAGGCTTTAGAATTTACTTTTTGTATTCATTTACATGATCTCAACCATATATAACAGGATTTACATTTACCATCAACAAGGGCACAATTAGGGAAAATTTGAAGTACATCTAGGAAGGAAATGACAAGCTTCAAAGATGGAACAATATGAAATTTTACCCCTTTAATGGGGAATTTATTGCAATAGTTGATTGATCTTCATTGATTTATGGAGATTGGACATTCACTTAGTTATAGCAAATCTTATTTAAATTCCCTTTATTAGCTTTGATTCTTTACCGACTATGTTTTTTAATGGCCAGGATTCAAAATTTGAACTGAAATGGATTGTGAGATTTACATTGCATATATTACTTATAGTTTAAAATCAATAGATATCTACGTAGAAGTGTACTTATGTACAAAAGATGATATAGCATTTAGAAATATTACTTCAAGTAAACATTGCATGAGACATACAATTTGTATTTCAAAGGATTTGTCACTAGGGTTTCATGATAAATCTGTCATCCTTCTGTCAATAAGTGGATTTAGTTGTACATTTTAATTTGAAATAAAAAAACAAGTTGATTTTGACACCTGAAAATTCTTCCACAAAAAGCATTCCAGTGTCGTTTTGAGTAGGTATCAGAAGTAAATATATTCTTGTGAAGGTGTGAAAGTTCAGCCCTAATGAAAATCTCTTTGTGTTTACACATATCTGTATCACTTAGTATTAGTACATAGTGATTTTATACTACTGTAGGTAACTCTATAATACTAGTAACATATACCTCAGGATGCTATATAGAGGGAAAGAATTCAAGTGTGTGTGTGTGTGTGTTTGTACCATTATCTGTTTTCAGACCCTTTAATTAGAATTCCTGGTATTAAAAATGATATTGTCCCCTTTACGGTCCATACACTATGACCATGGTCATACTTCAATACCAATTCCTTAATCAATTTTTTTAAATTCCCTCTTCCTAAGTGAAAAACTGCTGAAGTCAATTCTTCTTTATGCTTGACCAACAGCAGAACTTAGGTTGAGGATTGTTGAACCAGTCTTACAGTTTACATCTCAGTCATTGCTATCAAACTGTAAAATTTGTTCCACATTTGCAAAAGTTGATAATCACCTCTGGATATCTTCTAAAACTTTATTGTAGATGTACTAAAGAAAACTGCCTTTGTAATGCAGAATTTATTTTCTTAGTATGGGGAAATTCTTAATTTTACTTTTGGAAATATTTCTTAATTTTTTTTTATTATCTTTGATTGAACACAAATTTAATCTTATAATGCTTTTTCTAGCACATTTTTATATTTTTGTATCTGAACTTTTATCATGAAGATCATTTTCGGGAGAAAAACGTGTAAGTACTAATTTATTCAGGGGAAATGATTATATCACATTTATGATCTCTCTTGTTATTTTCTTCATTTTTCCATTTTTACAGAAAAATAATGAAAATGAATATGGTAACCATTATATTCTAAAATATACCAAAGATAAAAAAAAATTATTTGAAATTAGAAATTGTCAATACTTTAAAACGAACAATTTAGCATTTTCAACCTTTTGTTTGCAAATCTTGAAAAAAAAATGCCCAATGTAATAAACTATTTTTATAACTTCATATAACTCAAGCTGTATTCACACACTAAGAATAAAGGTAGAAGATTTCCTGTGGTAAGAAACATCTATTCATATTGTTAAACCAATTTTATATTTTAATTGCATTACTTGAATTGTAAAACTGTAAGATTGGTTCAGCAATTTTTTCATCAGTTTGGAAAATTGCCTTCATCTGTTTCAGAAACAGATGATAGCAATTTTTAAAATTGATTAAGGAATAGGAATTGAAATATAACCATGGTCATGATATATTTACTATAATATACAATTACGGCCCTCTGAAGAGGTGAATATCTAAAATTGTCAACCGTACTGGGGTTATTTCCCCAAGGGCTTTGCCCGAGGGAAATAACCCTAGTAGGTTGACAATTTTAGATATTCACCTCTTCAGAGGGCCGTAAATGTTTTATTATACCGAACAAACAATGGATAAAATATTTGAAAAAAAAAATAGTTACATGTATGTAAAATAATGAAATCACTTGATTTTTTTCCCCTGTTGATATCACATTCTGCTTTGCATGTGATCTTGTCTCGCTTGCATTTAGTTATACATATTTTCTTCATATTTCTTAGTTTTCATGGATTTTTTTAGTTAAATATGAAACCAAGAAATATAAATATCACTGTCAGTGTTCTGATATAACAAGAAGTCTTGCCCAAAACCGATATCTCTTGGAGAAACTTGAACTTATCTTGGATTTACCCTAGTTTGACACTTCATATATACTTGGAGCATGGCCATCGGTTTTCGTGGCCTTAATTGTCGATTATGACATCATGATTTCCATTGAAAAACTATGTTCAGACGGTAAATCACCCTTTCTTTAATTATTTTGTTCCCTTGCTTAAAATAATCTTACCTTATTTGTTTATGAAATCAATTTTTATATCGGTAAGTTTGATTCATTGTTACTTATAAACCATTAATTCCTCATGGTCATTGATTTGTCACTACAATAAACTGTTATGTAGACTTGGAAGAACCGCCACTGAATTGAACGCACTTACAGTTATGACAGTTGACATAATGCATTCTCTAAGCCCATAGTAATGAAAGATTGGACATCTTCACAAAACAATGAACCTATATAACACATTTCTTCTGTCTTTTCCCACATAATCATGAACCATTCGCTTTTAATGATATCAATATCCATTTCCTTCTGGAAATGCCTAGACGGACCAAACCTTTTTCCCTTCAATGCTTCTCGTGTTTCGAAGTTGATTCGAAGTTGATTTTCATGATTTGTCAAAAGAATATTGCGCAAAGCATGCCAATGCCAATTATGTTGCCTTTTTAGTATTGTTGGTGTCCTTAATAGCTAGGAGCTGGTCCAAATCCTCATCGGTTTAACAACCTGACACTGCCACTGGCCATGCAGCTGCCATTTGTTTACAAACGATCATGACGTAATTAAAATGGGAGGCAATTCAGAGTAAACTGCAACCAGAGGCTACCAAAATCCGACTGATAACGTCCTTATATTTAATTATATCAATACAAATCGATATTTTTAGG
>MJUU01044187.1:161966-194157 GCA_002080025.1 Modiolus philippinarum | reverse complement strand
GGTTTTGACCAATCAAAACCTTCGTTATATAAATGTTGCATTAGAATTTGGCTTTTACTAAGTAATTCATTGTTTTGTTTTTGTTTTTTTGTAAAGACTGCAATCATGAGATGTTCATTTTACCATAACCACAGTCATGTGTGCTGTGGTCATGTCATGCTGTTCTTTGCATAGCCCTATCTTTGTATTAATCATTATAAAAAAATTCCCACATACCTATATGTGTAAAAAGGTGAAAACAATGAGAAAACTTAAAAACTGGTATTGGACTGGTGCTTTGATGCACACTGAAAAGGCCTCTATGATAGATATATCAAAGGTATTTATCAGTGACTAACAAAACTATTTCTGAGGTTTAGTATGCAATACAAATTATCTTTTTCAATTTTATGAGATTGTTACTGAGTGTTATACTCAACCTGCAAACTGTATGTGATCAGGTATTTTATTCACCTAGGTCAGTGGTTCTCTCTTAGTACTCCAGCTTCCTCCACCACTAAGACTTACTGCCATGATATAGCTGAAATCCTTCTGAAAGTTGAGTTAAACCCCATTCAATCAATCAATGGTCAATTCAACTCAATCTGCAAATTAAGACATATCATTTGATTACATCATGTCATTAATCATTGTTGCATTATTCTATCCTTTACTGTTTCCTCTCATTTGGTGTTTTATGGACTTAGTCAGGCACAAGAACACACTCAGCCATTTTGTTTTTGGTGTTTCACTCATGTAAATTTCCATCATATCAGTCAAAATTGGTTTCATTTGCAGTGTTAAGAACGCTTGCAGGGGTTTATCGTAAGTTCTTGTGTTTTGTTTTTGATATGGTACCCAAAATAATGAAATATCTGTGTGAAGCAGCAAAAACAATTAACAAATGGTTGGGTATATAATATGCATGAGACACAAAATATTGGTTAGGATATATGTATGTGGCATATGTGTTTTGCTTATTGCAGTAGCATTGAATCTTGTATTTACGTTTGACAGAATATTGAAATAGAAACTCAAAGAATTATGGGTAATATTTTTTGATAATCCTGAAGTTTGCACAATTTAGAAAAAAGTGCACCAGCAATAGGCCTTTTTGAAAAGTCATACTGTAAACCTTGAAATTTTTGCAGCGGTTCTATTTTCACGATTTTCGCATTTGGAATGGGAGCGCGAATATACTTTTCTATTATTGAACTCAATGGTCAACAATTTGGAAGCGCTAATTCAAAACTGCGCGAACTAAAATCCTGTCAATTTACCGCGAAATAAAGACGGCACGCAAATTTCCCAGTTTACGGTATATCTCTTCAGCCCCAGGATCCCCTTACTGACTTCACTTTTAGAACAGGTATTCAGTCTGGATAAGAAATGAACATTTGGAAGTAGAAAGGTAAAAAAATTACCTCCGATTGACTGGAGAGCTCATATTAGGAAAAGATAACAGTATTTTCTAAAAAGGGCTATATCAAAGACTTTTATTAGCGTAATTTTTTATTTTATTTTGGCTTATTGTTTCAAGACTTTATCGTGTTTAAATGAAAAGAAGTTACTGCTTTTTTGGTTAAAAATGAAATTAATGTGATTGACAGTAAAAAAAGAATGATCTTCATTCCATATTGCCCAGAATTCCAAAGTTTCTAAGATTATTATTTAAGTTGGTATCTGTAGAAGTAGATTGCACATCACTTGAACAGTAGGTTAATGGCTGTGTTATTATATAGACTATATAGGATTAAGGGGATATAATGTTTGTATGAATGTCCAGTTATATACAGTACTTGTTTGTACAAAGTATTAAATATAGTCTGATAGACTGAAATCACTGGCAACTGTTTGATGGTACTCTCTTCTTGTAATTGAAAAATCTGATGAAAGATATTTAACTGAAAGTGGGTATGCAAGCAAACATGCTCCAGTGATTTCAAAATTTAATATAAGACTTTAATTAATACAAAGTTTAATTCGTAATCAGCAATTTTTCAGCTGTGCGTGATGCTATGAATTCGTAGTTGTTTTATAATTGAGGCCAGAAGACATAATAAACTGAAGAAAAAGTTGTGACATACTGCATAGATATAAATTCATTGCATACAGTGGCTAAAATATTTAGGCAAATTTCTTGAGTTGTTTGTAGAAATAGGCCATAGATACTTGCATGTTGCAATTCTTGATTTTGCTATGTTTTATATTTTAACTTGTTTTTGTGTTTTGTTATCAAAGCATGTTATCTTTCATACAAATTAATATAAATTTTTAACCATGGTAGATTTGTTTTGGACTAAATAATTTTCTTCTTTTTTTATCACTTTTGTGGTCATTTCTTAGCTCACTCAAAACAGATTAAAACTTGGATTAAGATTTTTTTTAAAGAAATTGATATATTTTATGTAAAATTTGTAACTTCATGTTTGAAAAGTGTTTTTTGTCATTGAAATCTACAGTGGTATACTTATTGCTATAGTAGGTTAAGAGAATGGCTAACTGTAGAAAGCTGCTAGTAGTAAAATGCTGTTTATTGCTTTATTAACAGGTGAAGACGAACGCAACTCCAACAGATATAGAACAAAGCCTCGTAACGCAACATCACCATATCGCTATACTTCTCCACTCCCTAAAATCAAATCTGATAGGAGTGGAGTACCAAAAACTCATGAAAGTGTTTCCCATTTTAATCAGAATGGGGATATTGATGGTGAAAACCGAGTAACTGTAAATAATTCATGGGGTGGAGGAGCTCCAGAAACCAGGAGATCCCCACGTTATAGTCCTCCTAGAAGGACACCTCCTCCCCATTCCCCACCACCTACCAATAATTATGCACCCCCTCAAAATGATTATCAAGACACAACCAATTTACATCAAAGCCCTACAAATTCAGGAGACAGAGAAAGACAAATGGCAAACTCACACCAACAAGTAACCAGCAAGTACGACCCAAGATCAGCGACATACACCAACCAAACCAACGATTCTGGGATAGCAGGACTTACACCTGAAGACTACAGGGAAAATTATGATGATGCTGAAAGGTAATCACCATATGTAATGAAGAGCCTCAATACAATGTCCTATATACCGGTATATTTAATGATTTTTATGTCCCACTCTGCCCTTAAAATTCATGGGTAACACAGTTTCTGCATTGTTTATGTGCTTTTGTAAAACAACAACAAAAAAATCTGAAAAAAAAAACAACAGAAATTCTTACCATTTGTAGAAATAGAATTGATTTTGGGCAGTTTTCTCCCATACCTTTTTATCAAGAATAGGACTATGAATTATATGGGGTTTTGTGCTTGCAATAAATTTAGTACATATTATAATTTTAAATATTTAGTTAATTTTGTAGTTTAATGTAAGGCTAAGAATGGGAGAAAGACTGATGAACAAAATAGTACAGGGTGTTGTATTGTGGCTAAAAATACTTTTAAACAAAAAAAAAACTTCAGCTTTATCACATTGCTTAGAATTTACACCATGTTTTTTAAGTGCACAAGCTTTATAAATGTTAATATTGGAGCATATGTATAAAATGCTTTCTAATCGGTCACTGCTATGGATAATTAGGTTCACAAGGGAAAAAAAAATGTTAGAACTAGAACAATATACATACATGTCCAAACACAATATTGAAACCACAGGATACTATAAATTCTTAAATTATTTAGTTACGTTATTATTGCAATTCTCACCTATTGGACAAAATGTAGCTAAATTAGTGGGATCTCTTTATTTCAATTGTGCAGGATTGAAAAATTCAAGGTTCAATTATTGTGACACCACGTCAGTCACATTATCGGCAATGATAAAAACATTGCATTAATCTTCAAATTTATAGTATGTAATATCAGCAGACAGCACAAACATTTATGACATACACAGCAGCGCTGGTTTTTTCTACGCAAATTTTGAACTGAGGTAGTACAGGAGTGTTCTGCTATTTAGAATTCCTGTTAAAGTTTTGTACGTTTCACAAAATGACAGGTTCAAACATATTTAATTTTGGACTAGTCATATAAATATTATAAAAAAAATGCAAGTTACAAGTGGGCTATTCTTAATAAAGCATGCATTTTACATGTAAAAGTTTGAGTGATATTTGTACAATAGGATATGAAAAAATAAAATTTAAATGAGGGAGTTAATTTAATAAGATATTTTGTAAAGACATCATTATAAAGTTTTGATTTTGGAATGTAATGAGAAAAAGAGTTTTGAGACCCCACTTCAATACAAATAAATTCTATTTGATGCATCTTATTATTATTGAAAACATGATAGTTTTCCTTCACATTTCAACTAAAAATTCATTTTTATTGTAAGGTTGTAAAATGTTTTGTCAAGTGCCCAATGTTTTAATGCTCCAGCCCTTAGGCGAGGGGGGCATTAAGTTTTACCCTTGTCCGTCCGTCCGTACGTACGAAATATTCATCAAGGATTTCTCAGCTTGTGTATGCAGGAATGATTTGATATTTGGTATGAAGCTTTGGTATGATGAGTTGTACCGTGTCTCCCCTTTTCAAGTCCATCACTCATCTACTTTTTGTTTGCCGATATATCTGTATGGCGGGGGCATCCCTGTCCCATGGACACATTTTCTGTTATTTATTTCTTTCTTGCATTCTATTATAGCATTGATTAATCCATACAATTTTTCAAAATTCTGTGGACATATTTTTGACTCCTGTGCTACCTTAAGGGTTTCCTAAGCAGAAAAATCAAAGGTATTCCCAGACAATGCAATGTTGACCCTTTTGATATTAAATATGGACATTTTTACAATNTTGGAAGTAGAAAGGTAAAAAAATTACCTCCGATTGACTGGAGAGCTCATATTAGGAAAAGATAACAGTATTTTCTAAAAAGGGCTATATCAAAGACTTTTATTAGAGTAATTTTTTATTTTATTTTGGCTTATTGTTTCAAGACTTTATCTTTTTTAAATGAAAAGAAGTTACTGCTTTTTTGGTTAAAAATGAAATTGTGATTGACAGTAAAAAAAGAATGATCTTCATTCCATATTACCCAGAATTCCAAAGTTTCTAAGATTATTATTTAAGTTGGTATCTGTAGAAGTAGATTGCACATCACTTGAACAGTAGGTTAATGGCTGTGTTGTTATATAGACTATATAGGATTAAGGGGATATAATGTTTGTATGAATGTCCAGTTATATACAGTACTTGTTTGTACAAAGTATTAAATATAGTCTGATAGACTGAAATCACTGGCAACTGTTTGATGGTACTCTCTTCTTGTAATTGAAAAATCTGATGGAAGATATTTAACTGAAAGTGGGTATGCAAGCAAACATGCTCCAGTGATTTCAAAATTTAATATAAGACTTTAATACAAAGTTTAATTCGTAATCAGCAATTTTTCAGCTGTGCGTGATGCTATGAATTCGTAGTTGTTTTATAATTGAGGCCAGAAGACTTAATAAACTGAAGAAAAAGTTGTGACATACTGCATAGATATAAATTCATTGCATACAGTGGCTAAAATATTTAGGCAAATTTCTTGAGTTGTTTGTAGAAATAGGCCATAGATACTCGCATGTTGCAATTCTTGATTTTGCTATGTTTTATATTTTAACTTGTTTTTGTGTTTTGTTATCAAAGCATGATATTTTTCGTACAAATTAATATAATTTTTTAACCATGGTAGATTTGTTTTGGACTAAATAATTTTCTTCTTTATTTCACTTTTGTGGTCATTTCTTAGCTCACTCAAAACAGATTAAAACTTGGATTAAGATTTTTTTAAAGAAATTGATATATTTTATGTAAAATTTGTAACTTCATGTTTGAAAAGTGTTTTTAGTCATTGAAATCTACAGTGGTATACTTATTGCTATAGTAGGTTAAGAGAATGGCTAACTGTAGAAAGCTGCTAGTAGTAAAATGCTGTTTATTGCTTTATTAACAGGTGAAGACGAACGCAACTCCAACAGATATAGAACAAAGCCTCGTAACGCAACATCACCATATCGCTATACTTCTCCACTCCCTAAAATCAAATCTGATAGGAGTGGAGTACCAAAAACTCATGAAAGTGTTCCCCATTTCAATCAGAATGGGGATATTGATGGTGAAAATCGAGTAACTGTAAATAATTCATGGGGTGGAGGAGCTCCAGAAACCAGGAGATCCCCACGTTATAGTCCTCCTAGAAGGACACCTCCTCCCCATTCCCCACCACCTACCAATAATTATGCACCCCCTCAAAATGATTATCAAGACACAACCAATTTACATGAAAGCCCTACAAATTCAGGAGACAGAGAAAGACAAATGGCAAACTCACACCAACAAGTAACCAGCAAGTACGACCCAAGATCAGCGACATACACCAACCAAACCAACGATTCTGGGATAGCCGGACTTACACCTGAAGACTACAGGGAAAATTATGATGATGCTGAAAGGTAATAATCATATGTAATGAAGAGCCTCAATACAATGTCCTATATATATTAAATGATTTTTATGTCCCTCACCCTGCCCTTAAAATTCATTGGTAACACAGTTTCTGCATTTCTTATCTGCTTTTGTACAACAACAACAAAAAAATCTGAAAAAAAAACAACAGAAATTCTTACCACTTGCAGAAATAGAATTGATTTTGGGCAGTTTTCTCCCATACCTTTTTATCAAGAATAGGACTATAAATTATATGGGGCTTTGTGCTTGCAATAAATTTAGTACATATTATAATTTTAAATATTTAGTTAATTTTGTAGTTTAATGTAAGGCTTAAGAATGGGAAAAAGACTGATGAACAAAATAGTACAGGGTGTTGTATTGTGGCTAAAAATACTTTTAAACAAAAAAAAACTTCAGCTTTATCACATTGCTTAGAATTTACACCATGTTTATTAAGTCCACAAGCTTTATAAATGTTAATATTGGAGCATATGTATAAAATGCTTTCTAATCGGTCACTGCTATGGTTAATTAGATTCACAGAAGAAAAAAAAATGTTAGAACTAGAACAATATACATACATATCCAAACACAATATTGAAACCACAGGATACTATAAATTCTTAAATTATAGTGTGACTTTATTATTGCAATTCTCACCTATTGGACAAAATGTAGCTAAATAAGTGGGATCTCTTTATTTCAAGTGTGCAGAATTGAAAAAATCAAGGTTCAATTATTGTGACACCATGTCAGTCACATTTTCGGCAATGATAAAAACATTGCATTAATCTTCGAATTTATAGTATGTAATATCAGCAGACAGCACAAACATTTATGACATACACATCAGCACTGGATTTTTCTACGCAAATTTTGAACTTAGGTAGTACAGGAGTGTTCTGCTATTTAGAATTCCTGTTTAAGTTTTGCATGTTTCACAAAAGGACAGGTTCAAACATATTAAATTTTGGACTAGTCATATAAATATTGTAAAAAAATGCAAGTTACTGGTGGGCTATTCTTAATAAAGTAGCATTTTACATGTAAAAGTTTGAATCATATTTGTACAATAGGACAATATGAAAAAATAAAATTTAAACGAGGAGTTAATTTAATCAGATATTTTGTAAAGACATCATTATAAAGTTTTGATTTTGGAATGTAGTGAGGAAAAGAGTTTTGAGACTCCACTTCAATACAAATAAATTCTATTTGATGCATCTTATTATTATTGAAAACATGATAGTTTTCCTTCACATTTCAACTAAAAATTCATTTTTATTGTAAGGTTGTAAAATGGTTTGTCAAGTGCCCAATGTTTTAATGCTCTTGCCCTTAGGCGAGGGGGGCATTAAGTTTTACCCTTGTCCATCCGTCCATACGTACGAAATATTCATCAAGGATTTCTCAGCTTGTATATGCAGTAATGATTTGATATTTGGTATGAAGCTTTGGTATGATGAGTTGTACCGTGTCTCCCCTTTTCAAGTCCATCACTCATCTACTTTTTGTTTGCCGATATATCTGTATGGCAGGGGCATCCATGTCCATTTTCTTTTATTTCTTTCTTGTATTCTATTATTTAATTAATCCATTGATTAATCCATACAATTTTTCAAAATTCTGTGGACATATTTTTGACTCCTGTGCTACCTTAAGGGTTTCCTAAGCAGAAAAATCAAAGGTATTCCCAGACAATGCAATGTTGACCCTTTTGATATTAAATATGGACATTTTTACAATGCAGTCATTACTGTCATTCCCTTTGCTTTTCTTCACCTGAGACAGAAATATAAACAATTCATCATTAGTATATAAATATAGATAGTAGAAAAATCATTAATTTTTATTTGAGGTTTTGCCAACTGTTCAAATTTAATTTGAATTGAAATTAAAATTAATCAATAAAGAAGATCGATCTGCACTTTCAGTTTTCCTTAAATTTCTATACAATTTTATTGTTTCAATTGTAATATTGATTTACTTTGACATCAAATATAAATTGATCTCAGCTGAAGAAATTAAAGAGTTATCTATATTTTCACACCTTAATTGCTCTTGAATATAATTGAACATGCAGGAGTTTTAATTTTGGGACATCACAAAAGAAATGCACAGCATAAATATAGACACTACATCCAAATGTTTTAGCCTTAGTTTTGAGCAAATAAAGTTGTATGCATTTATATATACTTATTGCACAACTTAGGAGCTTAAAAAATTAAGACATTCTTCAAGTTTTCAAAAATATGTAAAATTGTTTCTGAATAGGAATTATATCATTTATTGTTCAACACTTGAAGAAGTTATCCTTCTTTTTTAAACTCTTATAAAGACAAGGACAAGCAGTATGGATGCATATTTTTCTAAAGATTTAATACTAAATTCAATCTATTGCTTGGCCTTGCTCTTTGGAACACATCTGGCACCACCTGTCTTTTGGCGACTAACTTTGCTGTCTAATTATTCCTGTTCTTTTTGGTGATGTAAAGTGATTTGTTGGGACACAGACAGTGAGATAAGTCGGTAAGTAGAGTAGGGTAGTAAAGCTGCTACCATGATACAATTTATCATTGATTCCCATTTGGTGGTAATCATTTTAAGATTGATTCAGAAGTTGAACAAAAATGGCAACTATTTTGTGAGACAGGATGTCTCTTATTATTTTATGAAAATTGGGAATTGATAATNGCCTGAATCATCACCAGGGTATCTAGATTTAAAATTGTGTTCGATTAGTCCAAGGACCAAACAACATGGCTGCTGTTACTAAAAATAGCACATAGGGGTAAATTGCTGTTTTTGGCAAATAACTCAAAAACCATTACAGATATCAATAATCTGTTTGGAGTAAAAGTGATCAGCATGACAAGATCTGCCTGCCCTGCAATTTTGAAGAAAATCCGAAAACCCGTCTTAGAGTTATTGCCCTTTTTCCATGAAAATTTCAAAATTTTGATATTCTTTATTTTTTATCGCAAAAACTATATCAGATAGAGGTCAACTTTAAATTGCAAATATGTTCAACATATCAAGATCTACCCACCTTGAAATTTTGAAGAAAATCTGACTACCCATATAGGAGTTTTTGCCCTTTATTGGTCAAATTTAAGAAATTTGATACTTTTTGTCATCAATTTAAATCTTCTCCTCAGAAGCCACTGGGTCAATTGTTACCAAACTTGACCTGAATCATCACCAGGGTAAACAGTTTCAAAATTGTGTTGGATTAGTCCGAAAACCAAGCAAAATGGCTGCTGTTACTAAAAATAGAACAAAGGGGTAAATTGCATTTTTTGCAAATAACTCGAAAACTGTTACACATATCAAAAATTTGATTGGGAGTGAAAATTATCAGCATGTTAAGATCTACCCACCCTGCAATTTTAAAGAAAGTCGGAAAACTAGTGTTGGAGTTATTGCCCTTTTTTGTAAAATTTTGTAAATTTTAATATATATATTTTTTTTATTTTAAAAATTGTAACAGATAGAGGTCAAGTGTAAATTGCAAAAAGGTTCAGCATATCAAGATCTACCCACCCTGAAATTTTAAAGAAAATCCCAAAAATCTTTGTAGGAGTTGTTGCCCTTTTTCATGGAATTTTCAAATTTTCATATTTTGTCGTCTTTTATATCCATAACTAGAGAAGATGAAGGTTAAGTGTAAATTGATTAAAATGTTTTCCATGCTATGACAACTTGTAAACTGGTGTATAAAATTGTTCGTTGACCGCCATTTTCAAAATGGCCGCCAAAAAAAGGCAGGAAAATTAAACATTGTCCGATTTCAATAAAATTTGGTTTCCAAATAGATATTGATGTTGCGACTTCAAAACTGGTGTTGAAAGTTTTTCATTGACCACCATTTTCAAAATGGCTTCCAAAAAAGGCGGGAAAATTCAATGTTGTCCGATTTCAATGAAATTTGGTTTCCAAGTGGATATTGATGTTGCGACTTCAAAACAGATACTGAAAATTGTTTGTTGACCGCCATTTTCAAGATGGCCACCAAAAAAGTCGGGAAAATTCAACATTGTCCAATTTCAATGGAATTTGGTTTCCAAATAGTTTTTGATGTCGCAAATTCAAACCAATGTTAAAAATTGTTCGTTGACCGCCATTTTCAAAATGGCTTCCACAAAAGGCCGGAAAATTCAACATTGTCTGATTTCAATGAAATTTGGTTCCAAGTGGATATTGATGTTGCGACTTCAAAACAGATGCTGAAAATTGTTTGTTGACCGCCATTTTCAAAATGGCTGGCAAAAAAGGCGGGAAAATTTAACATTGTCCAACTTCAATGGATTTTGATTTCCAAATGGGTGTTGATGTCACAAATTCAAACTAATGTTAAAAATGGTCTGTTCACCTCTATTTCAAAATGGCCGCCAAAAAAGGCAGGAAAATTCAATATTGTCTGATTTCAATGAAACTTGGTTTCCAAGTGGATATTGATGTTGTGAATTCAAAACTGATGTTAAGAATTGTTCCCTGACCGCCATTTTAAAATGGCTGCAAAAAAGGCGGGAAAATTCAACATTGTAAGATTTCAATGAAATTTGGTGTCCAAGTGGATATTGATGTTGCAACTTCAAAAGTTGGTTGAAAATTGTTTGTTGACTGCTATTTTCAAAATGGCTGCCAAAAAGGCGGGAAAATTCAACATTTTCCTATTTCAATGAAATTTGGTTTCCAAATAAATATTGATGTGGTAACTTAAAAATATGGTTTTAAAAATTGTTATTATATAGATAGCGGTGAAAGATTGAGATTTCCCAATGAAAGAAAAGTGATAATTAACTCTGAAATTATTTTCCATAATTTCACATTAGGAAGTGACGTCACAATAGACGTTGTCAACGTTGTCGCTAAGTAAACATCACAGTGGATTCATCTTGAAAACGTAGTTTATGAAATGAATCATCAACGGAACCATCAAATATGCATGAAGATCTATATAATAAAAACTATTACTAATCCTTGATTATGATTATCGAAAATATTCAACTCATGATCGAAAAACGCTGTAATTAACTCATGCGCTCTGCGCATTCTTGAATTACTGCGTTATTTGATAATTCGTTGAATATTTTGCGATAATCAGAATCTTGGATTAGTTATAGTATAACTGTTGACCGCAATTTACAAAATTATGTCTCAGCTTCAAAACTGGTGTTGGAAGGGGTCATAAGCAAGTACATTTTTTTCAAAAAAGCACAACAAAGAAATATAGTAAAACAAGATCAGATTTTGAAAACAGTTCAAGATATTGGTGGTGTTTGAGCTAACAAAGTTTGGCAACTGAAAGCCAGGTGAGCTACAGGCTCCTGGGAGCCTCTAGTTCCTGTACTTTTTGGTGATGTAAAGATCTAAGTGATTTGTTGGGACACAGACAGTATGGTTAGTCAGTCAGTAGACTAGGGTAGTAAAGCTGCTACCATGATACAATTTATCATTGATTCCCATTTGGTGGTAATCATTTTAAGATTGATTCAGAAGTTGAACAAAAATGGCAATTATTTTGTGAGACAGGATCTCTCTTATTATTTTATGAAAATTGGGAATTGATAATTAACGATGGACCGATTCAGAAATTCAAATTCTGATCTCATAAACGAGGTTGTGCAAGCTCAGCATCCTCGTAAAATAAGTTTTGACCAATCAAGAACGTTCAGAACAATGGTGGTCCCATAATGCTGTTGCATTTCTGAATAGATTCATTGTTAAACAAATCTTTATGCATACAAATGTAATGTAAAATTGTATCATGTAAGTTCAGCTTTAGTATGAATAGGATTTACACTGCTTTCATATCATCATAATCATTAAAATATAATACTCCATCTACCAGGATATATCTATATAGGAGGAAGAATGAATACAACGAAAGTCGGCAGAAAGAATTACAGAATCGACTGAATGGTGAACACGACGACAGCGACCATCAGCGAAGACTACAAGAAGATAGAGACCATGAAGATTGGGAAAGGAAGCATAGAGAAGAGGAAGAAAGGAGACGAAGGGAAGAAGAAGAACGACGAAGAAGAGAAGAAGAAGAGAGAAAGCGAGAGGAAGATGAGAGGCGACGAAGAGAAGAAGAAAGAGAAAAAATGGCTCGAGAAAAATTATCTGGCTCAGATGAAGTAAGTCTGTCTTTAATAACTGTAGTTTTCTTTAGTATAAAACACATAGTGCACTTGTTTAAATATGCATCGCATAGTGTAGTTGTTTGGAATGCATATGCATATCTCTTTGCACTGCACAATTTTTATTAAACTTCAGTAAACTTGCACATGTTTGTCAGGCCATTATAAAAAAAATTGTTGTTTCACATCTCATCTTTTGGAAACTGCCTGCAGGAAAATTTTTTTTATCAGTAACCTATTGGAAATTGCTGTAAATTTTCAATAAAATGGTAAAAATTAGCAAAAAGTAACATTTTTTAGCACTGAAAAAAATTGGGGCATGTATGAGATATATGTATTTGTCTTGTGAAAATATGTATTTGTTTATTCTTTAAATTTGACTACAAGAGGTAGAAGATAAGAAAATTTACAAGATTTTTAAAAATTTATTTTGAACTGTATACAAAAGAAAATCATGAAAATGTCCCAAATTTATCAATTTATCACCAATTAGCAAGGGGAGAACTATTTTCTTTGTTTTGCAGCACTCCAGGTTAAATGGTTTTATAAATTAGAATCTATATTACAGTTTTAATGTAGCAAATATTGTGGTACACTTCAAGTTAAACTATTAGGAGGTTTTTTTCTTACGTGAGATTTTTTCAATTAGTCTCGAATCCAATGGTATTCAGACGCTCATTTTGGCCTTTAACTGAAGAAGGGTTCTTATCAAAGGATTTACTTTTAATAGGATAAATGGGCCCAAGAAGGGCAAATTTCAGTTGTTTTTAAACATCTTTTTGTCTGATGTTGGTTATTTTTAAGGACTCATAACATTAAAAATTTCACGAAAGGATATGGAGTAAATGAACATGAGACCATAACACATATGTTAACTCCAACTGTATAATTTTATTGAGCTGTATGGCCATTTCGGAAATTAATTCCTCATCAGCAGCACTAGAACCAAAACAAAGGAAATCCATAATTTCAAAAAATGTTTAAATATCATAAAACAGCTAAGGACAAAACTACGATGGAAGGAGTTAATCCTTAGGTTTTAGAATTTACATAAATTTAGAAAATAGTAATGGAACAAAGTGTACACATGAGATATTATCTCATGTACAAGTACACCATATCTAAGAAAAATAAAGAGCATACATCTCTACCACGGNAATGTCCCAAATTTATCAATTTATCACAAATTAGCAAGGGGAGAACTATTTTCTTTGTTTTGCAGCACTCCAGGTTAAATGGTTTTATAAATTAGAATCTATATTACAGTTTTAATGTAGCAAATATTGTGGTACACTTCAAGTTAAACTATTAGGAGGTTTTTTCTTACATCAGATTTTTTCAATTAGTCTCGAATCCAATGGTATTCAGACGCTCATTTTGGCCTTTAACTGAAAAAGGGTTCTTATCAAAGGATTTACTTTTAATAGGATAATGGGCCGAAGAAGGGCAAATTTCAGTTGTTTTTAAACATCTTTTTGTCTGATGTTGGTTATTTTTAAGGACTCATAACATTAAAAGTCTACTTTTGATACTTCTTACCATTTCAATTATTTGAGGCCAAAGATGGCTAAAATTGACAAATTTTTTTTTTAATTTTATTTTGATTAGATTGAAATTAGCTTATTTTTGTGTCCCCGACATTAGGTGATGGGGGCATTAAGCTTTACCCTTGTCCGTAGGTACATCAGAATATTTTCATCAAGGATTTCTCAGCTTGTATATGCAGTAATGATTTGATATTTGGTATATTGCGTTGTACCAAGTCTCCTCGCTTCCTGTTAGCTGATATCTATCTGGCGGAAGCTTACATTTCCCATGGACATATCTTCTTTTATTTGGATTCTTTTAATGCATGTGCAAACGTTTTACTTTGCTATGCCAACCATCATTTTGTGTCTACACTCCAGTTCAATGTGCGGCAGTCATATATTGCTCTATGCAGTAGCATCAATTTAAGTATCATTCAGACAAATATATTGGATAAGGGTTTTGCTATCATAAGCTGTTCATTGACATGATACTGATAGTGTTACAAAGATTTCGTGATAAAACAACATTAACTAAATGAGGAAACAACATTTAACCTGTTTTGGCTTGATAGAATTCAATTGTTAGGAAACATTTAAGATCATTTACAATGATTGTTTTATTTTTTAATGTTTGTTGTTAAAGAAAACAAAGAAGGTATCGGATACGTTATGGATGTAATTATAGACAGAACAAGTAGAAGTATTGTAGAGTTATGGTAAAATGTTTTACAAGTTTTCACATTCTGTTCCATGCAGGAAAAGCATCTTCCTATGTCTAACCCATTATTGGTAGTTTTATGTCTCAGATGTTCTCTGCTATTGATTAGCATTGTATTAAATGAATATTAAATTTAATTATTAATTGAAAACAAATTTGTTTTAAATGTTCTGCTTAGTTATGTAGAAAATAACAGTTAATTGATATTAGACATATTGATCTGCATTGAAAGTCCTGAGGTAAATTTGTATACTGCATCATCATGCCATTAAAATACTCATTAAAATTTAATCTGGTGAAATTAACCTCTTAAAATTGGATAAAAGATGATAATTAATTCAATAAGTATAATTTTAGAACTTGTCCCCTGAGGCTCCTCATCCAAACATTTTGTGATGCGCTTTTAATAAGTAATAGTTTTATAATGGAATAATTATAAATTATTGCTTAAAGTACTTGTTTGGAAGTTGGAAAATACGTACAATAGTTAATTTTTTAAAAATGTACCAACATGAGCAAGTTTTAATGATATATAGGTTCTTTGTTCATCTATTGTCCATTTCTAAATTTCTTCATATTTAACAACTCTCGTTAAACTTTTTGGTCAGTTGTAAGGAAACCTTGCACAATAGAAGGACATTACTGTCAACCAGCTTTTATTCACAAGCGAATTTTTTCGCCAAATTAACAAGAAAGAATTATTGCAAAATTGTATCTTCACATTCATGTTCTCGTGACATATTTTATTTACTATTATGGGAGAAAGAACTTTTGCAAAAGTATATTGTTGCTAAATTAACTCAAGGTGTGGATTTGAAGACAAAAATATGTCACAAAGATACCTGCCAACTTTCCCTTCTTATGGAGGTTTTCTACCAAGTGAGCACTGAATTTGAAAATGTTTAAAATGCAATTACTTCTCCCTTGCTTAACAAAACATTCATTTGGTTATTGCATGATGATTGTAATATCCTAAAGATTCTAAAAAAAAAACATCAGGAAAATGGACTTCAATTCCCTTTGAAAGGTTTTATGGTATGAAGTTGTCTCACCTGTCAAATCCCCATGAGCATTTTCAATAGTTGGCAGGTATGTACAAAAATTAGTTGGTTTTCAGCATTTATAGTTATGTTCTTCCATATGAAAGCAACATCCTTACAATATGGTCTGAAGTTTTAAGGATGGTCACTCCTCAAGTTTATTATATCAAGGATTTCAAATTATTATTTTTATTAAGTAGAATATGGAGCATACATCATTTTAAGCAAAAAATATTGATGGGTCATTGTGGCCGTTTTTGAGATTTAAACGCCTGAAATTTTGGTGGGAAACGGAAGACTTTTCATTCATTTTGCATTAAGATAATCAACCTTTGAAATGCAATGAGGGAATATCAAGTATTTCAAATTTTGTCAGAAGTCTATTGAAGATGTATACTTTCATATTTTGAAAAGAAAAGGGAGTCGGTGTGCAAAAATTTTCTAATGCATCATTGGATAAAATAAGAGAATTCCGAATGTCAGAGATGGTTTCAAAAACCTGAGGAGTGACCATCCTTAAGTTTTGTATATATCAAGGATATATCAAAACAAACAGTATTAACTAGTTACATCAAAACTCCAATACCTTTAAGTCTGTTTTGACATTTGATAGTACACTGAAACCCTTTTAAACTGAACCCTCTCTAGACTGATACATGTTCAAATCAAACACACTGTCATGATATAATTACTGGTTCATCAGTTTTTATATATTCTGTAACATAAAAAAATCTTCTTTTCTAAAGGGGTTCTGTTAATATAGCTTTCAATGTAGTTAGATTAGTTAGTATGTATTTCAATTTATATGAATTTAGGGTGCAAGAGCAGCACATAAAGCAACTGTTGATCAAGACTGGCATTCACCTGGTGAAGAACAGAGATCTGTTTATGGAGTCAATGAGCAACCTGGAGATGGACAAAGATCTATTCATAATAGTCGTCAGAATGATGACCATAGACAGGTAAATTCAACCAGAGGTCAAGCTTTGCAGAGTGAGAGTGGAATAATGCAGCAAAATGATCAGAATTATGTTGGAAATAATGATAATTATGGTTATACTCAAGATAGAGGTAGCAATTTACCACCAAATGTAAATGATCAGTATGGTCATGGTACACAGCAATACATACCTCACCAGAATCAGACACAAGATGGAAGAACTGTTAATAGTCAGGAAATGCATGATCAGAGTAGGAATATAGTTGATAGACATCCAGAATATCAGCATGGAATGACAGGACATCAAACATCATCAAAGAATGATGGTTATCATCAAAATATTCCGTCAATAAAGACTGAATCTTATGTAACCAATGATGATGTTTATAGTCATGTAACCAGCAGCCAAAACGTTACCAGGCAGTCTGATAGGTTTGATCCTAGAGCAGATGGTCAGGTGGCCAGTAGCCATAATGTCACTAGGCAGTCTGAAAGGGATAATTTTAGAACTGATGGACATGTAACCAGTAGCCAAAATGTAACAAGGCAATCTGATAGGTATGATTCTAGGCATGATGGCCAGGCAACCAGTAGCCAAAACGTAACCAGGCAATCTGATAGGTATGATTCTAGGCATGATGACCAGACAACCAGTAGCCAAATCGTTACCAGGCAATCTGATAGGTATGATTCTAGGCGTGTTGGCCAGGCAACCAGTAGCCAAAACGTTACCAGGCAATCTAACAGGTATGATTCTAGAGCAGATGGTCAAGAGACCAGTAGCCATAACGTCACCAGGCAGTCTGAAAGGGATAATTTTAGAACTGATGGACACGTAACCAGTAGCCAATACTTTACCAGACAGTCTGATAGGTACGATTCTAGAAGTGATAGACAGGCAACCAACAGCCAAAATGTTACCAGGCAGTCTGACAGATACGATTCCAGAACAGATGGAAAGGTAACCAGTAACCTTGATACTGTTTCGAGGAGGTCTGATAAGTATGATCACAGAGCTGATGGACACCAGAGAACTGATAGAGATGGAGAGGGAGAGATCATACACAGACAAGACATGAGACCAGAATATTTAAACCATTCAGATACTTATGAGCAGGATCCTGATGATATGGATGAGGTAATTGTTTACAAAACAGGAAAAGTCTCAAAAACATTTGTAAAAGAGGACATGGTGTACAGACAGCAGAAATCTGCAAGGTATGACCATGGAGGCCAACAACATGATGTTCCAGACCATCAGCCTAGCAAGTATCCCAGACAGGAGACTGATGATAGTAATATACCTGTCAGCTCTGGACAAAAGTCAAATGCTTACAGCAACCAAAAGGGACTGTCTAACAGTACCAGTGATCTTAGGTCAAATACGCAAGCAAATCCAAGTTCATACGGACAAAATACATCCAGAAACCAAAAAGAATCATCTAACAATGTTAATGACCTTAGATATGGTAGTAACAAAAAGGATAATGCAAATTCCCATCAAAGTAGTTTTCCAACACAGAAAAGAACTGGACAGAGCAGGAAACCAGTCATTCATTATCGTAAAGGGCAGAAGGGATCTGTAAGATGTGTGAATACTTACACACATTGACACAGTGTGACATTAATGTGTACTTAACATACTAAATTGTTGTTACAATTGTGTTGTTGCTAATAATGCAATGTTCTTTCGTTAAGCATGTTTTTACTAAAAATCTTGCATATTTTAAGATCGTTAGCTGATGAAAGGTATCTACTTGTGATTTTTTGTATGTACATCATTGTAATGTTTTTTTTATAAATGTTTGTATGTCTTTATGGTATTTGTTTTATGTTTTGTTCAATAGCAGATTTTTTCATGGGATATTGAATAGTCAATACTAAGTTGACTCCTTTTATTTGAAAGGATCATTTATAACTGTAAATCAACTCATTATCAGTGCATTCCACTGCACATCTCAAATTACTTGTAAATTCTTACTGGAGGTGAAGTACATACCAAGAGTTTTCTATAAGGAAAGTCTTAATCTGAAACCTGAGAAATTTTCAAATATTTTTTGTATGGTTTTACTGGACAGAAGGGAAATATAAACTACAAATATTCACAATAATTTTACAAATAGTCATCAGTAATCACAAGTAGTTAGGACATAATCACCAGTAATCAACATTCACAAATAATGAATTATAATTATAAGTAATCACCATAAGTCTAGACATAATCACTAGTAATTCAACATTAATCACCAGTAATTCCACAAATAATCACCAGTAATTACAAGTAATCACAATTAGTCTAGACATATTCACCAGTAATCAAGATAATCAACAAATATCAGTGTTATTTTGATAATTGCATGTATGTTGAAACAATAATTGTATCAATATTTTTTTAATACAAGTTGAGACAAATTTTCATCTACAAGAGTATTTTTTTGCTGGAAAACACATTATTTTAATCAGTTTAAAAATTCAGTTTTATCAATACAGAAACTATAAAGATAAGCAGACTTTTGTCTTGTATAGTGAACAATTTGTTTTTTGGTTTTTGTTTTTTTTTTGTTTTTTTTTTACTGAATATGTACATTTTAAAGCACAACTAAATTTGAATATTAAATATTCTCATGTTTACAGGAATTGAACAGATTTCCGTCACCCCCTCCAATGCATGTTCCTTCCTCAATCCAAGGCCAGGATACTTCACACTTAACAAAAGAACAAAAACAAGCAGAAAGTAAGTATATTATTGGTAAGGGCTATTCCAGTAAAAATTCCCACCAGGGGGTGGAACACCACTCATTATTATACCCCCACCAAGAGAAAAAAAAATAAAATATATAATGAAACTATTAGGATACAATAGAAATTCACCCAAGACCAACAGAAAAAAGAATTCACTGGAATAGCCCTAAGCACATCATATGGCTTGTCATCCAAATAATGAGGTTTATCAGCTACTACCAATAAAAGGATATGGAGTAAATGCACATTAGACATAAAGTCACTACAAATATATGATTAAACCAAGCATTGGAACAACACTTTTATTGTTGTTCTTCATCTTGAAATCACCATGTGGCATTCAACAATGAGCTATGCTCATACCTAAGATTAAGTTTAAGAGGGCCCTCATCACAGGTTTGAACACAATTCATTGCTAAATGTCGAGCATTGCTACACCCATGTATCCCTTTCATCATGGATGCGGGGCTGTCAACAAACATAAAATTAACTGGCAAAGTGCTCTTACAATTACAAACCTTAATCAAAAATTAATGATAAAATGGCCTGTTTAAAATAATTGAATGACAATAGCTGCATGAATTGATATAATTACCTTATTTTAGAAATACTGCAGTCAAAATATTGATTTTTAAAATATTTACATATTTAATTGTCATTTTGATAAGGGTATTTTTATTTTGCCCACAGTTGTTTTCTGTGTTTCATATGAATTGATAAAAAAATAATCCAAAAAGACTTCACTAAGAAATTTGGTTTTGTTGTTTGTAACCTGAAAGTGTATTTATGTGTTATGAATATATCATTTTAAAGTTTAATGAAAGGTATGAAATTAACAATGAAGGGATATGGAGTAAAAGCAAATGAGACAAAGTCTCTACAAATACACGGTAATACAAAGCAATGGAACAACGCTTTTATTGTTGTTCTTCATCTTGAAGTCACCATGAAAGCCTTGACTGCACACATTTTCAACATGTGAAGTGCTATTGCAGTTAATGAGAAATGTGCTTTGGTCATTTTCAAAGTTAAATTATATAAATTTGTTGTACGAACATGTATTACAATCATTGAAGCCTAACTGTTCTGGTCATGTGACCATCCACAAGCTGAATTTCATTCAGCAAGCAGAAAATATGCAAATACTGTGGATGTACTTTTATTCGTGGACATCAATTTTCATGGTTTTTATAAATATCACTATTTCGTGGGTACTTAAATTTGTGGTTTCGAACTCTATACCTTCAAACTCTTATGGACAAAATACGTTTCGTTGGGAATTTAATTTGGTGGTTTTAGCAAACCACGAAATCCACGAAAATTGGAACCCCACGAACAATTGTACTTTTACAGTAGTATATTATTGGAAATTTCTTCTAGCACCAGAACCTGTTCAAGAACTAGAAACCACTCTAGCTCCAGAGCCTGTACAAGAACCTATTCCAGAACCTATACAAGAACCTCTTCCTGAACCTCCTAAAACAAAACCTCTCAAGAAAAAACCTAGTTTTAAGAGAGTTATAAAGAAGAAAAATCCTGAAGAGGGTGAGACATCACTGGTGTCAGGATTATTACACACTTTATGTGGTGTCATGATACATACATGGTGTTTGTTCTCTGTCAGAAGTCTTCTATGTTTTTGTCCTGTACCTATACAGTTCTTACATATTTTGAAAAATAGGAATTCAAAAATCTAAAGTAGACATATTTATCAAAATGCATACAGGCTGTTGTAAATTCAGTGACCTATAACTTTGGCCTAGAATTAAAAGCTCTTATGTGCACTTTTCATGACTTTATAATCTTTCTCATCAAAATTATAAAATTTTGTCAAAAAGTCCAGTATTTTTTTCTCAAACTCATGAATCCCTTATCATGGATTTATACGTGTCTTTTGAATACAGGATTTTTTGGTATCCTTTTCTATTTTTTCTTCTATTTCTTTGGATGCAGGCATCATGCAGCTATTTTCATATTGGTAAATGCAAAATTAAGTAAACACAATTAAATCTACATTTTCTGTATTGTCAAGTCCTCTGAAAATAAAAAGTTTAAATTCTTACATAAAGGTTCAACTGGACCTTTCATTCTCTATGTGTAAGTGTATGGGGAAATTAAAACTTCATGCAGTATAACAGTTATATTGGTAAGAAAAGTTTGCTTCCTTTACTAGCCTTAAATCATGTTTTCTTCTTTATTATAGTGCTTAAAAAAATCATGTTTCCATAGCAATTTCATTGTTACAGTACCATCATTTTATCAATGGCCTACAGAGATGGGAGTAAGTTCTATGGTTTTACACTCTATCATTGGTTTTGGATGTTATATCTGAGTTAATAGTACTTATAGTTTCTATCATTTATCCTGTTTTGGAAAGAGGGACTCACCACCTGAGCACATACTGCATACTACAATGTCAATGGTGTCAGGAACTTGAGTGGAAGTGTAATTTCGTACAAAAAATTGTAATGATTGTTTCTGTCTTTAATAGAAAAAAGATTATTACAAGAATTAGAAGCTGCCAGAGAAGCGAGAAGAGCAGTAGAACGACAACGAGAAGAGTTAGTAAAGAAAGCTAAATTAATGCAGAATAAGACACAAAATAGGCGTAACCATGGTAAGTCCTTAAATCATTTTTATAAAGTTTACAATGAAATATATCTAAATTGAACACATTCAGGATGAGAAGTTTTGTATGGTTAATATAGGTTTTTGTTTTCAACAAATCAAGATTATAATAATTTGTTTCACCTGAAGGGATACTTTGATACGCTAGTGATAACAAATAGGTACCATGTATACAATACTATTATTCTATAGGACTTTGATTATTTGATTAACATACAAAAGACAAGAGTTTGGAAGGAGTTTAAACAAATATTATAAGGGGAAGATTGGTATTTTCATTCATTAGTTGCAATTGAAATGTGTCAATGAACCAGGAAATAATGATATTTTATTTCAACTATTTTGTATCGCAACTTGTATAATGAACAAGTTATATTTACAAAAATACTGACGACTTAAGATGTAACACAATATTCTTTGTTCACAACTTGTGTTTTGTGGTTAAAGCATTTCATTTTCTTTCGTGAAGTTAAACTCTGGTGATAAATTACTCGTCATGAGAAACAACAGTGACTGCATTATTTCTTTCTTCTTCGTATGTACCCTGTACAGAATTAATTAGTCTGAGATACATTTACTCATGTCCATAAAAAACTGTGCTGAGATTTTGTTTGAAGGTTAGATATATTAAAGATTCTCAAATATGGTTGTTTGCATAGATATGTACCTAAATAATAATAGTTTATTCAGTGCATTTGACATTAAATGTTCAAGACCATTAAATGCATGTTTTATTATTTTCTTTATAGAAAAAGGTTATAAATGCATTTGAATAAAATATTTAGATTTGCACATGTAAATAGATTTATTTGTTACAAATTAGTGTACTTTCAAATAAGAGTTATCGATAAATCTGCTTAAACTTAGCCTTTACTGTGTAAATAAACTCAGATTAGAATCTTGACTGTTAAATCTTTCTAATTAATACATGTGAAAGGAGCATATCTGTAAACTGAATAAAAAATTGAGTCTTTTTATGATTTACTGTACCAGATAATTAACAGTGTGATCATTTTATACCCGCTTTTGACTTGTGAATCATTAGTTATTGCTTCTGTGTCTTTTAAGGTAGTTCGATCCTAATAAAAATATCAGACAGAATTTTTTTCTTTTTAGATATTTTGTAGACCTTAACCTATATGTTCCAAAAATAAAATAAAAATAATATGTCACCGATCATCTTTTCCTGTTATCTGGCTTTGAAAATCAGACCAAATTCAGTATTGTTCAGCAATATTTACAAAGAATATATAGGAACTGTGAGAACATGCTTATTGTTTATCTTTCATATAAAATAANATACATGTGAAAGAAGCATATCTGTAAACTGAATAAAAAATTGAGTCTTTTTATGACTTACTGTACCAGATAATTAACAGTGTGATCATTTTATACCCGCTTTTGACTTGTGAATCATTAGTTATTGCTTCTGTGTCTTTTAATTAAAAAAAGTGATGGCAACAGTTTTTTCTGGTGTCTTAAAAGACAAGACTACTGTACCAGGTGTTAGACTTAGTCATTACTAGGGTTAAATTGTTATCAATAGGACTTGTAAGTCTTGTACAGCTGTAATCTTTTCAGCGCTGATTCATAAATAGCTTTGTTTTCTTTTTTATAAATATATATGACAGTCCAAACAAAAAAGTTGTTCTCAATGGGGTATAAGCGGGAAGTGGGATTGGCTTTTTTAATCAAGTGTTAAACGGGATCGTGGCAAAAAATTGCACATGAAATGGAAGGGATATCGCACATGAAGCGAGAACTACTAAAAAACAGCCCATGAAGTGGAAAAAGGTTTCCCCTTTAAGAGTCTTTGTAAAATATTTTCCCGCTCCGGAAACAGGGAAAGTGAAGAAAAATTGACGAGATTTCGGGAAAGGGAACCCTCATTGTGAGCCCTTTTTTAGGCAGGTAACATTTTCCAATTGCAATTTTATTGTCAGTTCTTGATTGACATGATAAGATGGTCATGTTTGTTATATTTGTTTTCAGTGAGATTTTTTGTTCAGGGAACAAATGTTTTTTTCCTTTCAGTTAAGATGCACAGTTAATATGATGTAATATTACAGGGGAAAGTTTCTGATATTTTGTCCTAATGTGATGGTTTCTACAAAAATCTAAGTTTATTTACCTTCAGGATGAATAATAAAAATACTTAGTTATCAATTTATTGGAGTTGGATGTTTTTGATGAAGTATCCTTCAATTTACTGTTATCCCTATTAGTCAGAAAAGTTGTAATGGAACCACCTCCAACAAACAAATTATTCTAAAAGTTGGCATTATAATGAAAGTATTGCAGCTACAGTAACCCCCTAGCTCCTTTTCCCACATCCAAGGGAAAAGTTAGAAGATGTTGTTAGTAACCTGCTTGTTTTGGTTGATATATTATTATAATGACTTATTACACATTACCAGTAGAACACATTTTTTGCATGATAAACAATTTCTCTTTTCTATAGATAAAAGCATTCAAACAGATCTAATTGGTAAATGCATGATTATATTTTGAGTCCAATAAATCTACAAGGACTTAACAAATCCTTTGACAAGATATGAAAGCATGTTTTAACCTTTACTGTTTCATCTAAAATTCAATTACTTACGCTGTTATAAATGATACTTAAAAGATTTCTCTCCACATTTTACGAGCTCTTGTTTAAACATGAATTTTAATAGAAACACTTCATTCTGTAAGTTTCTCTTATCTTCGATGGTTTGCCATGTCTAATAAATTTTTCAACCAGGATTTAAGTTTTGAATTGTCAATATGATTTAACCTATGCTAAAGTAATGTATATTTTTATAAATGGATAGAAAATGGTTATGTTGGACCATTATCACTGATGTATGACTTGTGTGTATGTATGATCAGCAAAGAATGACCATATATATACACTTTTAAAGGATTAGCCAAGAATGTTATTGTATATGGGAGAAATCAATAATGCATTAGATCAAGATTTTCGTCTTTTCATGTATGAATGTAAATTTCTTCTGCATGTAAAAATTCGGAACAATTTGTTGCCGTGCAAATACAATACCAGTGATCTTTCAAATGTTTAATTTGGCTAACAGCCATTCAGAAAAGTGATGACATTTTAAAAATAGTTCAGTTTTCTTTAAAAAATGAAAGTTATCACTTTCAGTTATGTTGACATTACACCCTGTTTAATCTATGAATGATCATGCTGGGTCAATATTGATTACAAACTTTATACAAATAGTTCCGTTTAATAAAACATTGAAATGAGATACAGAAATATTGAACTTTTAGGACAAATTGCATGTTATTGTCAACAAAGTCATTTTCAAAAGATAATACATAACTATGACTACATGTTTTACGTATTATTCCAATGTTAACACCTATTCTTAAATATTTGGTCTAATATTTGTGCTTAAATAACATATAATTCTTATAGAAGATACATTGCAGGTTTGATCTTGATTACCGTAGAATAATTCATTCAGGTATACAGTTTCTGAGTTTCCATTTTCGTTGTATAGTTAATTGTAGTTTTTACTGCTAATTTGTCTTTTTTTCCAATAAAAACTTGATACTACTGGTATATCGAAACTATTAATCTTAAAATATAATTAAAAGTAGTTTTAAAGTATTTAAATCATTGAATTAAATTTTTATCCTGGCCTAAATATGTCCTAAGCCAATTTGCAAAATGACTTGGCAAGCTTTTTAATGATATCTTCAACTTGATAGCCTCTCACTCTATGAAAGTAACAAAATTGGAGTGTCTCGAAATGATTGGCAGTCTATTCAGTTTTATTGAATGCTTTCTTACAATGAAGGACAATTATATATAATATTGTGTATCAGAATTTCGATCTAGGTACATACAAAAATATCTTTTTGTATTTTTTATATATTACATGTATTTAGGTTTATTGGAATATACAAATAAAGGACTGATTGGTAAGGTTGCACCAATATTATCAATCTGATGAAATTGATCTGGTATTTTATACGGATATTTAATAAGAAATTCTAAGGGATGCATTTTTGTGCACCTTTATGCATAAAGCAACAATAACTTATTGTCGATTTTGAAGTACACTACACAATTTAAATTTCAAAGATTTAAATATTCCCCTTTGATACGTAGTTTGATTTTACCATACAGATAAAATGCATTTGATATGCTTAATGAAGTGTTACTTAACCTTTTGAGGGATAGAAAATTCAAACGAAACCTTGGAACAATTAACACGAAAGGCTTCCTCAAATGGACAATGTAAAAAATCATGTGTGTGAAATCTTACACCTACACCCAATAACATACATATAGATATATCCACTTTATGTAAAAGGGTCTTTAAATAGCTATACCTACATGACTTTGATGTGATGATTTGATTAATCTACCCTTATAGTGTATAGCCTTCCACAAATTTTAGTTCTAAATCTTACTCTGGTTTTATGTCCAATATAAATATTAAAATAAATAGACATCAAAGGCCAGGACAATTAAGGCATAAATGATGAACAATTTAACTTTATAAGGATCACAAGTAATAAAGTGGCTTTGTGAATAAGAATCTATTTAATACCAAAGAAGGTCATCCATATAGTTGTCACAGACTTATTTACATTCTTAAAATGAGATATCAGATATTTGACAACTTATATGTTGCAGAGAAATACAAAGCACCATACCAATATCAACAATGGGCCTTATTCTTTTTTCCTTTTCTAAAATTTGTTTCCCTAAAAAGTAAATAATAACTTGTTTTAAAAATGGGAAAAAATTTTCAAAAGATTTAGAAATCATCATTGTCCAATTTTAACTGGAATATAATTAGAACAATTTAACATCAATTGTTTTCTTTTACAGCTCGAGATTTATGGAAGAAACGTTATTTTGAAGAGAAAAAACGAACACCTCCATTAGAAGAGCAGTGTAATAAATTACGACATGAACTTGATGTTATACATAGAAAATTAATGAATGCTTTAGAAGGATCTTCTAAGGATAAAAATACCAGGATAGAGAATTTGAAACCATCAAAACAGGTTGGTTCTGGAGAACAAAATGCCGTTGCTCCTTTTGGTTTTATGAGTTATGATGGGACTGTTGTTCAGAAACAGTTCAGACGAGCGCATTTGTCAGAAGTACCAGACAAAATCAATGTTCCGTCAAGTAGGGGTGGTATAAGTTCAGATTACGGTAGATATGACATGGCTAATGCTCAAGCTGAACTTGAAAATCATGTAAAACAATATAATTTTAGATCGGAAATATCATCAGATTATGGCCATTATATGACTAAACCTAAAGTACGAGAGTCTAGTGTAACAGAAATGCTCAAAGGTGTTAAATTTCAAAATAATCAAAATGATTCTCAATCTGATTTGTCAACTATAGGTAAAGATGATATTTCTAGTCTTGCATCAGATCAGGTGTCCGCTAATAATAGTATCCAGTCTAGTTTGGTATCAGAACAACCATCAGATCAAGGTGTAAACAATCAACAGGGTCCTAGAGCCCCTTTCTCATTTAGTCCTTTGGGTGCTTGGATGAATCCAAACAAAAAACGAGCTAATGTAATTTCTAAATCTGCAAAACTTCCTTCACCTATTTTGTCTCCTAAATCAAAGAAACGTCCAAATACTAAAGACAGTGGGTCCTCTACATCATCTCCAAAGAGTGTACAGTTTGGTAAGGCCTATTATTATTGAATGGCTAGAATTTTATTTGTTTCCATTTAATATAACCTTATAGTACAAATATGTGAGGAAACTTGTTAAAAACTCCCAAAATTAACAATGTTGAGTATACAATTTGGCAAAAATGCAAACAATAGTTTGTATCAGATGATATAAGTAAGACTATTTGGTCCTGCTCTAGTAAGAAATACCTGGTATATCTCAATTTTTCCAGTCATTTACAAGTCGAAGTGCACTGTCCATGGTTAGATGATGCCAAAGAATACAGCTGACTTTGTTTTCACTTTGGGCATTGCAATATGGAAATAGTGGGTTGCTTAAATATGACTAGCATTATTCATTTTTTTGGCACAGACCTATAATGTCTATAATATCCACAACTTAATTTACTGTCAGACCCTCCCAAAGCTCGCAAATCACAGTGAAATGTTACATTAAAAAATTAGATTACAACTGTAACATTATATATTTATCCATGTCATAGTTTGAAAATCAAACAGTGGTCTTTAAAATAACAGTATATACAATTCTAAAATCCAAAGTTAGTTAAACTATAACAGTTCAGTTAGATTGCTGTGACATCCACTAAATCTGCTGAAGAAGATCTAGTCAAACAGAGATGTGCATGCATAGTGGGGAAATATGAATCAAAATCTTTCAAATTCCACAAAAGGCAGATTCATTCAAACAGAGATATGAAGGCCTTCTATAAAGAAAATTGAATTTTATTTCAAATTTCCAGGTTCCACAAAAACAAGGGTCCCAGAAGCACTTTTACACATCGATATGTGGTTGACCTTTCCCTAATCCTTTTATCAGTGTTAATATTGCAGTCGTATCTTCCAATATAAAAGTTTGCTGGTAACTATATATATATATAGTATGTGGTTTTGTGTTTTTATGTGGAGTTATGCTAGTCATAGAATAATACATATGAAAAATGGTAAAGTCAACTGTATTGTAACTTAAATATTTAGAAATTTGATTTTGAGCATTTTTTTCCCTCATTTTAGAGTCATTTTAGAAATTGAACTTATTTTTTTACATCTTTATCATTGAACAGATTTTTATCAATATGTTTTGTATTATCAGTGATAAAACTATGGTGCTGATAAATGTTTGATAGTAGAGTTTTTATTAGAGTTAACGACTGCGTTTTTATGTACTTAGTTGATTGGTAACAATGGTGTTTATCATATGATGATGTCTCATAGATAGCAATGATTTTCTAATTCAAAAACAAATTATACTGCTGAAATTCTAGTCATTCTTTTCAAATGTTTTTACACTGTAAATGTTTTAGTAATTGAAAATCACATATGAATATATATTAAGTCAAGTGCTACTACATGTATATTTATATTGAGTTATGTCCCTTTAGAAGAATTTTTAGATTTATTATCAGTTTTGCTGCCTCAATTGTTGAAGGAGTACATTTTGAAAGGACACCATAAAATTGAGTAAAAAATCAAGCTGAAGATGGATGTCATCTTTAATCACATGTTATGCTTTCCTTAAGCTAATGTTTCGAAAATGTTTAAATGTTTTATTTATGTCTACATGTTCCAATTCAACTCAATCATATTCAACTGATGTCTGATGTTTGAGACATTAAATTCTAAGGGTAAAATAATAAATTTTAGCTGTGATACAACTCAAATATCTTTAAAGTATTTTTCTTTTTGATTTTCCAAAGGAAAAAATTGTAAATGTGTGGTGAATTTTTGCAGACATGATGGTATATTCTTTGTTCAATTCCAAAGTTAAATTAATTGTACACATTATATTTGCTATTTTATTTGTACTTTTTAATATTCCATAAATTATTGATATTATTAATGCATTTTGAATGCTAAATTTTGATAACTGTGTATTTATAAAATTATATATCAAATATTTTATGTATGAATTTCTATTAATTTTGTTTTATTTCTTTCAGAATAATTACAAAATTCAAGCTACACGACTAACACATGAGATAGATGACTTACGCCGCAGATTAGAAAATGCTAAAATGAAATTAACAGCAGAAATGAAGGTATGTCGCCTGACTGATCACTCAAAGAATACGCCACACCTAGTAGTAGACCTTATTACACTAATATCCTGCTTTAGTTATTCTCTATATATAACTAGGTTTATGGTTTCTTCTTTCAGTTTCTTTCTATCCCATTTTTTTTTCCTTTCATTATATACCATCTTATCATTCATAACCAACAAAAGAAAAACAATTTGTATATTAAAGAAATGGTGATATTTCAAATCCAAGTTTAATATTGCATTAGGAGTAAAAAAAATAATTTTATCAAAACATGCAATTTTTTTTATTTTCATCTAAACATGGCTGCAGGTGTCTTGATTTGTACTAACACCTAAAACAAACTATTTTTTTTCTCAAATGATCATCTTTAATGTGCGAAAAGAAAGTAATTTTGGTTGCACAAGTTTATATGTAAAGCATTGAAAATGAAAGCCCTTTTCAAAGAAATTAGCAGAAATATCAGTAGCAATTTTTTTGTCCATTTCAATAGACAAATTTTTCACTCATGAGTTCAAAAAAAATTAAGAGATTTAATTTAACTCAGTTTTTCACTTATTGATGTTATTATTTAGAATTAAAAAAAAATGCAATATTTTTATTGCATGTTGCAACAAACATGAAACTTAAAATTGACTTGAAAATTATGATCTTGTATGTAAATTCGTGTGACTTAATGTTTACTTCAACTGATTTCAAATAAAAATCAAAATATACTAGAATATAATTTTTTTAAATGCTTAATGCATTCCTTTCAATGTGTGGCATATCTGCATGTTTTAATTTAAAGTCATTGTTTGTGTGAATTGAATGCATGTATAAATTGAATGACTTTGGTTCTGTCTTCTATAACCACTGGACTGACATTATAGACAAATTATGTTTCCTATTTCAATGGCTTTGAAATGAAAGCCTTGCTAGCCAATGAATTTGGAGGGAGGCAACTTGTTTTCTTTTTTTGCATCTGAATAGATATTTCTAAAATTCTGTTGGTAGATTGTAATGCCAACTTTTTATGCCAGATGTTTCTAACTCGAGAAATTTAAAAAGTAATACTGAAAGTTTAAAAGGACATGCTTTTTGTTTCTTTGTTTTTTTTATGTATAATTATTTTCATTAAATTAATTTTTGGTCTCTGACTCTTATTGTTTTGTAGTTTTGTTGCTACAATAGAATATGCAAGTATGAATAAGATTTTATCTATCAGTAGAGGTAGTTTTTAGTTCACAAAAAATTAAAATCAATGAAGAAGTAGACAAATTATAAAAGGTAATGTTATAAATGGTATAAAATATTATAACCCTTGCAGTTGCTGAATACATGAGACATGTTTGTATCTGACAGAATGTAGAAATATTTTTTACTTATTGATATATGACAAAGATCAGTCAGGTGTTCATACCATTGGAATGGCAGTAACTAAAACTAACAGTGTGGAATGGATTTCTAACAAATAACTTACGCCATCTTACAGATATTTGGAATTTTTTTTAACTAGGTAATTTACATCTAACTTGTAATGGGATGGATTTGATATTTAAAATTTTAATAAGAAATGAAAGTCAGGTACCAAGTTTCATAACGATATCTGCAGGTACAATCCTACTTATGTTGGTTTGTTCGTTAATGTTCCTTATTTTCTAGAAGAAAGATTTTTCATCCACTTTTAACACCGATCTTTCAAGTAATGAAAATATGATAATGAATGTTGTATTTCACAGTTATAAAATTAATAAAAAGCTTTGATTTGAATTATCACCATTGAAAATAAAGGCTGGAAAATTGGAAATTTTTTTTCATTGAAAGAAAAAAATAATATAACACTGCATGGATGAAAGTGTTTTGCAGTTCTTTTATAAGGATACTAGATTTTCAGGTCATATGATGGTATCTTTAAGGCTCTAAACATTTCAAGTTTTGTCATGTCATTTACATTCATATTTTTTTCTCCAGTCTGATGTTACCTAATTTTACCCATGTGTAATATTGGTACAATGTATAATCAAGTTGTCCATGCAATAAAACTAGTTTATCTAAATTTGTTCAGATAATTTCAGGTGTTATACACATCTCTTTTTTTGTCTTGTACATGGTATCAAACCAACAATTTGTACATAGCCCTCAATTACTTTAGCTCAAACAGCACAGGTTTCAAAAATATACAAAAATTATTTGCTATTACACACTGCTGTTACATGACATCCTTTTTGTCAACAGTGGTTTGTATCTTGTCAGCGTTTTTCAGTTTTTGTTTTCGTTTTTGTTGTTTTTTATTTGTTTTGTTTTGTTTTTTTTTT